>PVIW01003323.1:0-173036 GCA_004026585.1 Noctilio leporinus
TGGAGGCTTGTCTTGTGACATACCATGTGGTCTATCTTGGAGAATGATCCATGTGCATTTGAAAAGAATGTGTATTTTGCTTCTTTGGGGTAAAAGACTCTGTATACATCAGTTAGGTCCATTTCCTCTAGAGTGTTATTCAATGCCACAACATCTCTGGGGATTTTTTGTTTGGAAGATCTGTCCATTGTTGATAGTGAGGTATTAATATCCCCTACTATTAGTGTGTTGCTATCTATGTCTTTCTTAAAGTCTTCCAAGATTTTCCTTATATATTTCGGAGCTCCTATGTTGGGTGTGTATATGTTTATCAGTTATTTCTTCTTGATGGATTGTTCCCTTAAGTATTATGAAATGTCCATCTTTGTCCCTTTTTATGGCCTTCATTGTAAAATCTATTTTGTCTGAAATAAGTATTGCTGATCCAGCTTTTTTTTCATGTCCATTTGCTTGATACATATTTTTCCATCCCTTCACTCTCAATCTGTGTCGATCTTTAGTTCTGAAGTGGATCTCTTGAAGACAGCATATATGTGGGTCATGTTGTCTTATCCATTCAGCTACCCTATGTCTTTTGATTGGTGCATTTAATCCATTTACATTTAAGGTTATTATTGATTGATACTTATCCATTGCCAGTTTCTCCCTTTGTGTCTGTATTCCTCTTTGGCTTTCTCTGTTTCTTCATTTTATTTATTTACTTATTTTTAAAGCAGACCCGTTAGCATTTCTTGCAATGCTGGTTTGGTAGAAATGTATTCTTTTAGTCTTTTTTTTCTGGGAACCTCCTTATTTCTCCTTCTATCTTGAATGAGAGCCTTGCTGGGTAGAGTATTCTTGGTTGCAGGCCTTTGTTTACCATGACTTGAAATACTTTTTGCCATTCCCTTCTGGCTTGAATTGTTTCTGTTGAATAATCATTTGATAGCCTTATTGGAGCTCCTTTATATGTTATTTGTCATTTCTCTCTTGATGCTTTTAGGATTCTCTCTTTGTCTTTGAGATTAGCCATTTTAATAATAATATGCCTTGGAGTTAGTCTGTTTGGGTTGATCTTCATTGGGACCTGCTGTGCTTCCTGAACTGGATTAATGTTTTCACTCATCATGTTAGGAAAATTTTCTATCATGACTTTTTTGAACAGGTTTTCCATTCCTTGTTTCTCTTCTCCTTCTGGTATCCCTATGATACAGATGTTGTTACATTTCATGTTGGCCTGCAGCTCTCTTAACCCCTCTTCAGTCTTGTTCATCCATTTTTTATTCTCTTGTACTGTCTTGGAGTATTTGTCTACATTATCCTCCAACTCGCTGATCCAGTCCTCGCTTCCTCTAGCCTACTGTTGATTCCTTCTACTGTATTCTTCAATTCAGAAATTGTATTCTTCATTTCCTCCTGGCACTTATTAATATTTTTTATGTCCTTTTTCATGCTGTTGTAGCTCTCAGTAAGTTCCTTGTAATTTTCCTGGAGTTCTTTGTAGTTCTCCTGGAGTTGTTTATAGTTCTCTTTGATGTGGCTGAGCTCACTGAGCTTCTCTAGCATCATTCTTTTGAATTCCTTATCTGATATTTCAGGTGCCTCTGTTTCACTTTGTGGTCTTTCTGGGGATTCTTCCTTTCCTTTCGGTGGTGGACTAATTCTTTTTTCCCCCATTTTGGATGTCTGCTGTTGCTTGCTTTTTATTTTTATCTTTTTGCTTTTTCCTTGGGTTAACCTGCTTTGCTTCCTTGTCTTAGTTGAGCACCCTTCTGTGATAGGAGATTTGTGGAGTTCAATGTTGCATTCTCCCAGATTTTCTCCACTTGTTGTTCTTGGTGTGTCATTTATTTGGGCTGTCTGGTCGTATTCTGGACCTGTGGGCTCTCTCTCACTGCATCCTTGCATTAAAGACTCCTCCAATTCACACAGGCCTGCCGAGTGTCTCCTCTTCAGATGACAGGCCTTCAAATCTTCAGTTAAAAGGAGCCACTCCACCGTCCATTAGTTTTAGTTGAAATGACCCCACGTCATCTTTTGAATACCTGTAGTCCAGGGCTCCTTTCTTGCTTCACAACTATATCACTATACATATCTTACGAAGCTTGTCCCAAATGGCAGCGGATAAATTTGATCCTTAACCCATATTATATCCAAAAATCATTAGCTATAGGCTTAAGATAAATATGAAAGGTAAAATTATGGAAGTTATAGAATAAAACACAGAATATTTTTACAACCTCAGAGAGCAGTGAATTTCTTAAACAATAGTAAAATCTGCACACCATATAGTAAAAGGTGGGTTAATCACTACATTAAAACTAAAATCTTGCACTCATCAAAAGACATGAGGAGTTAAAAAAATATGCTATGCATATTTTATATGTAGATTTATATATAGAATCAACAGGAAAAAAAGCAACACAATAGAAAAATGAGCAAAGGTATGAATGGGCATTTTATAGCAAAAGCAATACAAATATCCCTAAGCATCCTAAAAGATACCTATCTGGTAATCAGAAAACTGTAAATTAAAACCACGGTGAGAAATAAATCATTGATTTTTTAAATTAAAATAATAAAATAATTAAAATTCAATCGAAAGCAAGGTGAAAGTCTCTAACATATTGCTGATAACAATTTAAATTGGTAGAGTCACTTGCGAAAAGGTTTATGCTGAAATTCCTAAATATATATGCTATAGTCTAAATGTTTGTATCCCTCAAAATTTGTATGTTGTAACCTAACCCCATGATATTAGGACATAGGGCCTTTAGGAGGTGATTAGATAATGAAGGTAGAGCCCAGAGTGAGCCCTTTATTATAAGCAGAATTTTTTTATAATCTTTACATAAAAGTGAAATAAAAATAAACCTAAACAAGTGAACAAACTAAACAGAACAGAAACTCAAATGTACAGAAAACAAACAAATGGTTGTCAGAGGGGAGGGAGTAGGGTGATAGGAGAAAATGGTACAGGAGAATAAAAGGTACAAAATCCCAGTTATAAAATAAATAAGTCATGGGGATGTAAAGCACAAAATTGGAAATATAGTCAATGATATTGTAATAACTATACATAGTGAGGATAGTTACTAGACATTACATAACTATCACATCATAAGGTATATAAATGTCAAATCACCATGTTTTACACTGGAAACTTATATAATATTATATGTGAACTATAATAAAAAAATTATTTAAACTAGCTCTTTTGCTCCTTCTGCCATGTGAGGACAGAGAGAAAAGGTGGCCATTTAGGAGGTGGGTCCTCATCAGACACTGAATCGGCTAGTGCCTTGATCTCAGACTGCCAGCCTCTATGAGAAATAAATGTTTGTTTATAAGATACACAATTTGTGATATTTTTGATATAGTAGCCCAAACAGACTAAGACAGAGAATACCATGTATAAACTCTACTCTATGAGGGAAGAGACATGTATAAGAATATTTTTAATAGCCCCAAACAGGAAATGATCTGTATGTCCATCAACAGGACAGAGTAAACCATGGTGTATTCACACAGTAAGACAGGCCTAAGAGTGAAGGTTAATGAATTCCTGCTATGTGCATCAAACAAGGCCATTGGCCCAAGGACCATATCCCTGTCCTGGAGCACTGTCCCCATCCTCAAGATGGAGACTGGATTACTGGTCACACATCCATAATCTAGCATGTGGGAAAGGAGAAGGAAGATGTCAAGACATCAAAGGCCTCTAAGGAAGTGACTAGGAAGTCACACACATCACTTCTAATTATAGCACCGGGGCAAGAATTTAGTCACCTGAGCATACAACAGCTGCAAGGAAGACTGAAAAAGACAATCTTTAGCTAGGCAGCCATATCTCTTTGAAACTCGGGTGACAGTTCTATTCCTATTGAAATGAAAGGGAGTGATATGGTATTGAAGACAGAGATGGAGCCCCTTATAACAACATCTACTCAATTTCTTTCCCTTCACTCTCTTTCTGAAGATAACCTCTAGCTGTATTTGCTGTTTACCATTACCATTCATATGTGTGTATCCATGACAATGTTGATTTTTTTTTAGATTTGTAAGCTTTATATACATGGTATCATACAGCATGTACCATTCTGCACAATTTTTTCCTTCATCCTTCTGTTTTTGAGTTTTTCCTTGGTAATACATATAGTCCTAGTTCACTCAATGTACCTGCTGTATATTGTTCATATGGGAATAGAATGCAAGCTATTTATTAATTCTCCTTTTGGTGAATATAGGTTGCTTTCAGCTTTTCTCCAAAGTTCAAAGCTGAGAGAAAAGGTGTTTGTGGTAGTCCAAAATAGTGGTAACCATGCCCTGAGCTACGTACTATGATGTCGGCATATAAAATTAAGAACATGGAGCAGATTTGGGAGAAGAAAACTTGTTTTTAGCCTTCTTCATTGGCATTTCCCCCTCTTCTTCATAAATTTCAGTTTTCCCCAAAGTTTTGCCTTTTCCTTGTTCTACCATCACTTCTTGTAGAATATAATCTGTTCCGACTAATGAAAGTTTAGAGTCAGCCACTGCAGGAATTCTGCCTTCATTGCTCAGACTTTTCGCTTTGCCCCTCTTCTCTTTCCCGCCTTCTCTTCTTCTCTGTAGCTCCCCCTCAACCTCCCATCCCCCAACTGATTAACAGAGAACAGTTTAGTTTTCTCTACCCCCATTCCTACATTTAATTTTGTACGTTATTCTTTCACAGTGGGCATATCTAAAAACTAAAATAACAATAACATTTGAAAATTTGATATGGAGACTTAATTAGGTTTTTGACAAAGGACTTCTGTCCCTCCAGCCTGGGTGTTTGTTGTCATTTGTGGCAGGTTTCTGGGGGAAATTGGGGAGTTTTTTCAGTTACAAATATGAGGGTGTCTGTATGTATGTGAAATCTTCTCAGTGAATTAGGACTAACTAATTCAAATACTTTTGGGTATTTCAACCTCTTTTCACACTTTGAATCTTGGGCTTTAATATAGTTGGCAGAGGTAGCACAAATTAATTAATGCTGTTTTATTTGCATACCTGAAGTGGGGTCTCTTGGGTATTAACACAGATTTATGTAAAAGTAACCAAATTAATACTGCTCTGGCACTTCTTGAATAGAGCCAGAGCAGAGTTCTAAGTAGAAACAAGTTACAGTCAACATCCATCTTTAAAAACTATTTTTCTTCAACCAGGGTTGATTTTGATTTGTGTCACAGAGAATTGTTTTTCAAAAATTAAAAGGCCTCCTAAAGTAAAATACGCAATTTAGCAAAAAAAAAGAAAGAAAAAAAATTTTTTTGGTAAAACAAGAGAGGAAAAAACAAAGGTCAGATTCTTTCCACTAAATCATATCTCAGCTTGAAACAATTTAGAAATGTTGTCACCACCATCCTTTTTATAGTTAATCTACTCAAGACTATAGTCCATGAAGCAGTTCATTCTCTCTTGGGTTTCCTAAAGGACCTTGGTCCTTTAGGATCTGCAGCTCTCAAATGGGAGCCATTAAGGGGATGTGACTGATCACTAAGTGGATAATAATCAAGTGTATCTTGATTTCCTATTCTATAAAATGCATATTAAATTCATTCCAGATGTCCATCCCCATTTTCCAGCCCAACCTCACTAATATATTAATAGTCTTCCTAGCAAAAGGGACTGAAGATTTTAGTGTTTACCATGTTCCAAGGCAAATTTCATACATTATTTCATTTAATTCCCACAACAATAATGAGTGTTATATTATCACCCCAACTTATAAATGGAAAATCAGAGATTTAGAAAAGCAAAGAACTTTTTAAATGTTTCACAGCTAGAAGGTGGGAGAATCAGTATTTGAAGTCCATCTGGCTTCAAATCCCAGCAAGCTTTCTTTTCCCCATGTTAAAATCCTCCCTGATGAATGTGTTCTAGGTAACTGCGAAGAGTTAGGATGGGAAAAACTTCCTGTATGCCCATAATCTAATTTCCAGGATCACCTTAATGGAGAAGACAGACCTTAAGCCTCATAGCAAAGCCCGTTAGTAGTGATGGTTTTGGGGGAAACTTCTTGGAATACCAATCTCTTTAGGTCGTTAAGAAACAAGGCTCTGCCTCCCTCCTACTACGTCAGACACAGCTGAAGCCTTTCACTAAAGTGCTGCTGATTATAAGTGACTTCCAATCCAAACAAGCATTTTAGGTCTATTTAATAGATCAATACAGTAATTCACTCCTGGGCCCCTGAAATCATTTGTTTGGGCCTGATGTCTATGTAGTCAAATTGAGACGTATACATTAGGGTGTGCAGAGAATTAACACAAACAACTTGCATTGAAAGACATTAAACCAATTTAGACTGTGTGAAGGAGGTACAATTTAACTAATTTCCAAGTGACTGGGATTAAATAGGTCACTGTGAAGGCAATGCCTTCAGAAAAGCATCACAAAGGAAAATAAACCAAAAGGTCAAAGGAGTCACTTGGTCATGTGTAGGTGCTTCAGAATTCAACTGAGTGCAAGCCAGAAAGAAACCAGTTAAAAAAACCCTGATATACATAGATAATGAACTTATTCACAGGAAAAAAAGAAAGAAAGAAAGAAAATGTGTTATAAACTTAAGGGTTTTTTCCTCCTTCTTTTCTTTTTCTTCTTTAAAAAAAAAAAAAATCACTTCTATTTGACAATAACAAACACTCCCCAGGGAAATACTAAAGGACCTGTTGCTTGATTCACTTAAACTAAGTGAACAAAACACCAAAGCGAAACAAGTTTGGCCTCAACTCCTAGAGAACCAGGGTGTATGTGGAACTAATAATCATTTTCCATTTCTAATTTTGATGACACAAAAACCAGAATTACGTGCTTATTTGATCTAATATTGGATTAGATTTTAGCAGCAACATTTCAGACCAACTGAAGTCTGTTAATTATGTATACTGGGACCCCAGCCAGAAGGCCATTACAATAGTCGAAAGGGGATAAAATAAAAAGTTTTAACACGGATGCTTTCATCAGGAACAGAGAGAATTAGCAGTAAGAGGAACACTTCATTACAACTGAAGTGTGACTCATTTGTCAGGTGTGGAGTAAAAGGGAATTCTCCAGAAGGGAAACTTTTGGAAAGAGAGTTAAAGGAAGTTCTTTGCTGACCAGTGACTGACTTGAATGCATCCATCAATGTAAGGCTGATAAACAGTGAAGTCATACAAACATGCATTCATGTATTTAATCATTCAACAAACACTTGCTTCATAACCAAGTATTTTGCCAGATGCTGCTAAAGTGAGGAAGAATAAGGCTCCACCCATGTCTGCAGGATGGAAGGACAAACTAGAGAACAGAGATATAAATAAACAATTATAATGTAATGCCTTGAAACATAGTGTTGTTATAGAAGTGTGGATAAAGAACACATCACCTGCCATGGGCTAAAGCATGGGGAGGTCATCAAGGATAGGAAACCTGAAATCGCTCCTGAAATATGAACAAAACTTACCAACTAAAGAAGACAGCAGTGATGAAATAGGAGACTGCACAGGCAGAAGGATGGAAACTCAGGCTAAAGTTGTTTTGGGAACTACAAGTAGCTCAGTGCTGAAGCCATGAGTACTGAAGGATGAAAAACAGGTAGAGGCCAGATTATGGGAAGAATGGGAGTCTTTTCAAGGAGCAAGGGCTTCATTCTGGAGAGTGACATGGTATATAGAAGACCATGGCAGATGGATAGAAAAGAGATTGGAATGTCACCAAAATGGGGAGAGGGTAATCAGTAGAAAATCCCTTAAAATAATTATGTCTAGGGATAATGAGGACCTGAATAAGGAACACGATGGGTAGAAAAGCAAAGACAACCTGAAGAATTTCTGAAGATAAAAATGGGAACAGCCTGATGAATGACAAGATGTGGAGAATAATGAAAGAGAAGAAATGTCTGACACCTCAGAAGTTTAAATGGAAAAAAGGGAAAGGAGGTAATGAAAGGTAACAGTACTTAGCCATAGGTCCAGAAAATAAGCTAAAAGAAACTGTAACAAAGACACGTCGAGAGAGGGAGACTATGAATAATCCTGTTAAATCACACCACTTCCATGAACAGGTGTCCTCATTTTTAGTTGGACTACTTAGTTAGAGGTCACCTGATAACATAACCAGGTTTATTTTGTCTTCTGTTTTTTTGTTTTTTAATTTTATTACTATATAACATATATCTGTATGCTACATATAAAAATGTCTAAGAACATTTTGGTTGATTGAATTCGAATCTAAATCAGTTTCTTTGTACTGTGCCAGGCCTTCTTTAAATGAGATGCCAAGCTGGTTTTATAATGCTCTTGCCTAATTAGGCCCATCATTTCCTTCTCTTTTCTTTATCTTTCTGTCAGTGTCTCCAATGGACTGAGACACAACTGAAAGTTTCTATCCAGTCTAATCATCCTGCAGCACAGTTCTGATATGAATCAGCATTTTCATTACATAAAAATCTCAATTTTCAGCTCAAGCTACCAGTTATAAGGCATTATATTTCCTGCCATTTAGAATCTCTCACTCATTCAAATTGACCTGTATGTATGAGTTAGGAAGTTATAAAAATCAAAACATAATTTTGGTAGCTATTTGGACAGATGGAACATCAACATGGTCTTTCTATTCTAATTTTTACTAATCTGCCATGACATATAAAATTTTGATTCACTTAACAAGCATTCATTGGACACTATTTTGAGGCCTTTAAATGTTTTTGTAAAAAGAAAAAACAGCAAAAAATCTTGTTATTATGGAATTTGATTCAACTACAGGGAAACATTTAATTAAATGTGTGTGTGGAATAGGGGGTATACATGTAGATGGATGGATGGATAGATAGATGATAGATGATTGATAGATAGATAATGAACTTGGTCAGAGTTAGGGGCATTAAACTGAGAGATTTACTGGAATATGGAACTTGTAGTATTAAAACCAAGAAAGTCTCATGAAAACTAGGACAAATGTGAGGCAGAGACACAGTAAACAATTTTAAAGAGGAAGCTTGGTATAGGCCTATTGAAAAGATGGTATTTGAGTATCAAGTCTTGATAGAGGTAAAGAAGTTGCACATGACTATATTTCAGGAAAGTACTCTAGACAAAGGAAAGAGATTAGGGAAAAGGCCTTTACTGGGGACATGTTTGGTGTATATGGACACAGTGAAAATATATATCAGACAGACTATGCCCATAAGGCAGCAAAATTAAAAGAGTAAGGTTTGAGTCAGAAGAGCAGTATTTAAACCCAGAATCTCATATTTCTTAATACTCTGATATTGGACCTCTCCAAACCCTCTAGGGGAATAATTAAACATTATTAGAAATATAAAAAGCAGTATCTTTAAATAGGGAATGGATAAATCCAGGATCTTCTTCTTCTTAATACTCTGATATTGGACCTCTCCAAACCCTCTAGGGGAATAATTATATATTATTAGAAATATAAAAACAGTAGGCTTACATAGTGAATCAGTAACCCAGAATTTGGACCCACAATTTATTGTAGCTGTTCTTTATTCTTCTTTAATTCTTTAATATCCTTTAAGTCATTTAGAATTTTCCAATATAAATAAACTCAATATTATTTTTCTTCTGCATATTTCTGCCCTTTGCCTTAACAACAAAATATAGGTGTAAGAATCCTAAAACATTAAATAAATATTTGGTATGACTGTAATAACCTCAACTTTAATTTGTACCAAGACTAAGTAAACATTACACACACACACACACACACACACACACACAACTTAAAAACCTCTATTTTCTCATTATTTTGGTTCTTGTTGACAGCTTTTCTGGATAATTCAGCAAAAGGAATCTAACTGAGATGAACTTTCTATGAATTAGTTAAAACTAGTGTGGTTTCAACAAACCATGCAATCACATTAAATTTCATATTCATTTTGCATGTTGTGAATAGTGTTTACTCATTCAGCTAGGGTTTATACCTCAAATAAAACCATATTTACAGGGCTCCAAATTTTTCCTCCCTGGTCATTTTCTACTCAAGGATACCTTTTGGCCTACCTAACATGTACCAAATCACAACAGAAGTCCTTTTCTTTTCATTTTCACCACATCCTAAGCAATCTCTCCAAGGACTTCCTCAGAGTTAGCTGCAGATGGGAAAGGCAATTCACAATGCAATAAAATTTATAGCTCATAAAATTATGAATAAGCCAAACGTTAAAAAGAAAAGTTAAACTAGGTTTAAAATGATTTTTATAATAGCAACCACATGAATTGACACAGAAAATGAATTGCAAATGTAAGGGAATGCAACAACTAAATGTTCTGTGCTCTCTGGGTGTTCAATGGAGGCTGTCAGCACAGCACAAAAAGATTCAAGAAATCATCATTGATTTCTCTCAGTAGAGGTGGCCAAAGTAAGGCCCAAAGTAGGTTTTTTTAAAGCAAATTAACTGGTTCTTATTATAAGGACACAAGCCAGAAAAAGAGGAGGTGTTTAGAAATTAAATGATGAAGTAAATCAACCTGAATCATCATAGTAATTATTTTGTTAAAGAGAATAAAAATATCAGCAAATGAAGAATTAAACAACCCAAACTACATTCTCTGAGTAGTAGTTCTTTTAAAAAAGAAACAATAGAATACTTAGCAATATTAAAATAACCTCAATTTTCCACTTTACTTACCTAATTACCAACGATACTCCTTAATGACAACTTCAGAATCTGAAAGGGTGGTTGTTGAAAACAGGTATTATAAATATTCAATTCAGAATGGTTGAATCCCCTACAGATTTGTGTCCTTGGTGATTTTCATTTCTTACCACACACACTTTTCTTGTATGACTTCATTCTGTTGGCTCTAGTGATTATACATTGATAATTCCCAACTCAATGTCATTATGGCTTACATTCTTGTGCCCCAGGCCCATATGTCTATCAATGTCAGAGTGTTTCCTGGTAACTTCAACCATATGCCTAAATTCAAGCTAAATATCTTGAAAACCCAACCTGGTTTTCCTTCTGCATTCTCCACCTAGGTTAAACATTAGTTACCCAAATGTGTGGGGGGAGGTGGCATGAAGTTACCTTTAATACATCCTCCCATGGCCAGTCTTCCTATCCCATTCCAACCATTCAGCATATGTAGGTGTCAATACCTATCTTTTTCAGTTCATTTCTACTATCACTTTCACTCAGGCCATATCTGGCCTTCCTCCTGCTTTCCTCTATATCACCGAAGGCTGGCCTCTGGAAATTCTGTTTCAGAAACTACCTTACCAATTAGCTTTTACTTCAATTTGATTAATGAGGGAGCAGAAGACATGGGAAATTGAAGGCCTAGAGAAGAAGGAGGGTCAAGTTATTACCAGTCACATAGGGACCCAAGTATTTCATGTTTATCAGGATGCATGATTTTACCCATACTGTTGATCTGAATAGAATTCACTTTTTCACTTTTTGCACAAAGCAAATTCCCACTTTCTTTTGGTCCTATTCAAGTATCATCAAAACGTCTCCTCAGCTCAGGGGAATTAATCCCTCCTCTCACACAAGCATCAAGTAACATATTCTGAGCACTTTGAAAGCAATATAACACTCAATGTACCAATGAAATCAGCTCCTCATCAAAGATATCAATACCTTGTTTATTATTAAATCACAAAGGTAAATTTCCTTCTTATCTAACTTGACATTTGACATCCAGTTCTTCCTAAATCTCCTGGGAAATCTATTCTTGTGGCCGCTCCCATTTTCTTCCCTTGTTTCCACATAAGCAATTCTTTTTCTGTCTTAAATCTTGAAACCCTCCCAGGTGCCTTATTTTGCCTTTGTTGCACTCTCCCCACACTCCTTGAATGGCTTCAACCCCACTCAGAGTTTCATCATCAGTAGATAAATGACTTGATCTACAGCTCAGGTGCATATCTATCTCCTCCATTTCAGACATGAATATTCTGGACATCTTTTACTGTACACCCCACAGGCTTCTCAAAAGGAATATATCAAAACTTAGTTCATTATCTCTCTCACCCCCATCTAATCTCCCACTACAAACCTCGTCCACTAACCTGTGTCTCAGGGAAGAGCACTGTGAAATTCTCCAGCCAGAAACCAGGGTGTCAGACTGATTTCCCCTACTCTATCACAGATATTTAGATCAGTCAAAAATGCTTGTCAGTGTTCCCTCTGTAATGACCTTCTAATCTGGACCTTATTTTCTATCTCCGTTAAACACATATAAATAGACTCTTATCACTTATCACCCAGATTACTTCTATACTAGTCAGTTTCTCTAGTCTCCTGCCCATTCTTCCTATTGCTTCTAGAAAAATGTTTCTCACTGCTTTCGGAATCTAGTTTTTACTCCATCATTCACAGTAAAAAACTTTTTATAACTTTCTACCCAGTTCAGAATAAAATCTAAACTCTATAGCATCACACAGAACTTGCCATAATTTTGTCCCATCTCAGGCTTCCCTCACCACTGCTCTTTTCATTGTGCTCTAGTACTAACAAAATACCTGCAGTCCTCAAGCTCACCTTCTGGCTTCACACATCATTACCTGTGGCCCACTTCTCCCTCTTTCCAGAATGCACCTCCCTTCCTTGACCTGGAAAGCCCTGTGCTCCTCACCAAGATTTCACTGAGGCATTACCTCCTCCAGAAAGTCTTTTCTGTGCAGTTTCATTACAGAGCATTCCATCTGTTACTCCACAGTGCCTTGTGCGTACTTCTAGAAGAATAATGGTCACTACTTTCTAAGTATATTTTTATTTTAGTCTCTACTATCACACAATTAATTCCTTGAAATTCAAATTTGCGTCCTTTTCTCTGGCTCCTTCCTAGTTATTAGAGTTTTCTAATAAACAGCAGATACATATTTCTTGAATGAAGTACTACTATCATATATGGTATATCTAAAATACATGATATTTATTGGAGATCGAACATTAAAGATCAGATCTTATTCACCATTGAATTCCTAGCATCAAGCAGAATGCCTGACATACAAAAGGTGCTCAATAAATGTTGCATTTTTGTTGCTCCTAAATGGTTTAAATTGAGTTGATTAGAAAATCATGCTAGCCCTCATTTCTCTTGTTCTATGCCAAACCTATAAGTAAGTTAGTGTGTCATTTAAGGACTTATATTGGGCAGAGCACAAGGAAAAGCTTAACAGGTTTGGTCTTTGTTCTCTTGGAATTTTACAACCTAAATTTATAGAGAGATACATACATTCTGATATAGTTTAACTTTAATATCAGAATCTGTCATCATGGATGGGACATGAGACAAACAAAATCTTACTAGGTTGATAAAATAGTTTACCATTTCCCCTGCCCACCATTGATTCAGAGATAATACTGTTCCCATTTGATTTTACTGTTTTACAATATAAAAACTTTTCTAAAATCCAAGTCAAGAGCTAGGAAATGAGTCAGAAAAAGACATCTACCCTGAGATAACTCACTCTAATTTCCTCATTAGTGAAAACGACATCATCATAAAAAATATCTGCCAACAATCTGATATAAAAATGTACATGCATCATGAAAAATAATTGCTCTTCAATTACTACTAAATTATAAAGCTGTCATACAGGTGCAATAATGCAAGAGCTTTGAAAGTATGAAAAACTGCTTAGCCTAGGTAATTATGTGTGTTTAAATAAAGTCCCCAGAATAAAATTTGCAGAGTTTAAAGAAACAATGAAATCAGAACCAAAGTGCTATTTATAACCATATTTTTTAAATTTTGTGTTTTTCTTCCTGTATAAATTTTGAAAGGCCAGGGATATTTTTTTTTTCCCCTAACTCTGGGCTCCAAACAGGGAGAATAATACAATTTTTTCTCTGTTTTCTACCTTCCCTACCTCTCATACTGGATCCAAGGGGATAGTACTACACAGTCAGAAATTTAGCCATAATCATGGTAATTGCAACTTTTAAAATAGTTAAGCATTACTTTTGCCCTCTGCACAGTTTACGTATACGGAAAACAAAGTTTATAGGAAGTTAATTCTATTACTACTATAAAAAAATATTTCTTATAAATTTTCATGGTTTTTAGGAAAGAAAATTAGAATGAAATAACTAGAAAGGGCTTTAAATACCACCTAATCTAAAGCTGTTAGTCAACTGTATAAGAAAGGTGAGGTAATGTTTTAGTTATATTGTACAAATTTGTGGAGATAGTACAAAAACAGAGTCTAAAACCAGTTCCACAATATTATGTATTTACTTAAGCATAAATTCTATTAGTCCATGTCAATTTCTAATTTTTAAGATATTCAAACCTAAAAGCTCTAAGACAGGTTTTTACCCAACTGCAATGGTGTGCTGTCTGCAAAGGGGCATACATTTTATTGCAAGATAAGCTATTAATTAAGCTAAGTTAGCTTAGTTAGACCAGTCACCTCAACTCTCAGACCTTCAGTTGTAAAACACTGTGAAACAAGAGATGTGTCCAAAGTGCCTTTTTACAGATCTAAGATCATGTCATTTTGAAATTAAGGGGAAGTTGGTCTAAAATTATGAATTTTCAAAATCAAATGCCATCTATTACCTTTGTATCTACCATCTCCAACCCTCCCTCCCCGTATGGTAAGATGCCACCATTTTTTCAAAACATGCCTCTAAACTAGTCAAGACCATATTCTAAGCAAATGATTGGTTTAAAAGTGAGAGCTTCACTATTCATCAACATTGGAAGTTTTTAAGATCAGTACTAGAAAGATATTTTCTAAAATCAATGCAGGCAAAACCCAAATCTTAAATGCATGACTAGGAAATAATGTTACCTTCACATTAATACAGCACGATCCAAGTGCTTATGTTTTTCTTTTTTGCAAAAATAATCTAGTGTTAAAGTCACAGCCAAAATTTTCAGCTTGCTGTAAGTTTTTAAAAAGTGACTCAAAGAAGTTCAAATTAAAATGGAATCAGATTAGTATTTTATAATTAATTTCAAAACAGCTAGAACACCCATTTCCCTGTTTTAATAAAACCTAACCTTTTTACAAAAAGTTGCACTGTGTTTTTACAGTATATATCTTAGTATTGGTTATGGTCTCCTATAGCATTGTCTGGTTGCTTTGCATAGAAGCTGCATAGTATCTCCATAAATTCTCATGAAATTCTAATGGTATTCAGTTGAGGTGATGAAATAGTAATGTTCTAATCTGCCTTTGCCTTAAAAATGTTTAACATTGTTACACAAAGAGTCACCTCTACCCAAAACAAGAGGTGATTCGTCCCACACACACAGGAGCGGGAATCTGAGTCTCCTCTTTCATCACCTATCAGATGTGCCATAGGCATCTCAACCTCAATATGTCAAATGGTAAAGTCGTCTTACTTTACCCCAGACTTTTTCCTTTGTACTGAATATCATCACTGTCCCTTGGGATGTCGACGCTGGAAATCTGCATGTCATCCTTGATGTCCTTCTCATGCCACACATCCAATTAGTCCTAAAAATTCTGCCTCCAATTTTCTTCCAGAGCCTGGTACTTTTTTATTTCCTCACTTATTTTTGTGTAGATTACTACACTAGTACTTTAGGTGATGGTGGTAGCAAAATAAGTAGCTAAGGGTTATTAAGTCTTGTCAATGCCTCTTAACTGGTGCTCATACTTCTCATCTTGAATAGAAAAAAAAAATGATTTGTTATGAAAGACTTTAGTCCTTTACACCACACTTTATTGTAGAAATTCAATTTATTTGGACAGATCCAGCATATAAAAGAGGAATACCTTCAAGAACCAATCAAAATTCTGTCTTCTGAAGCCATTTTCGATCTGGCTTTTTCTTATCTCCCCACCTTCATCGTTCATTTCTTCCCACGTTCTGCAGCTCCCTGGTCTAGGCCTTCTGAATCTGCTCCTGCCCTGAACCAGTAAAAACAGCTTCTTTAGGTCCTTCAAGAATAACATGTTCTATATTTTAGAGAGCATGCTCTCTAAAGTATAGTCTCTGCATTCCAAATATAGGCTTTTCAATTTTAAAAAGTCTGATGTTTATAGTGTAATTTGACATTATGTATTAAGACACCTAAAACTTTCCTATAACTTAACTCAGTAAAATTGTTTGTGAAACCCGATAGGCTCCACCAAAAACTTACTCAACCTAATAAGCAAACTTAGCAAAATAGCTGGATATAAAGTCCATATCCAGAAATCAAAGGCAGTTTTGTATACCAATAATGAAACATCAGAGATAGAAGCTAGAAAACAAATCCTATTCACCATAGCAACAAGAAAAATTAAGTACTTAGGGATAAACTTAACCAAGGAGGTAAAAGATCCATACTCAGAAAACTACAGAACATTGATGAAAGAAATTAAGGAAGATATAAATAAATGGAATCATATACCATGTTCATGGATGGGAAGAATGAACATCATTAAAATGTCCATACTACCCAAAGCAATCTACATATTCAATGCAATCCCAATTAAAATACCAATGACAGACTTCACAGAAATAGAAAAAATACTTCAAAAATTTATATGGAGCCAAAAATGCCCATGAATAGCCATAGCAATCTTGAGAAAGAAGAACAAGGTAGGAGAAATCACAATACTGGATATCAAACTATACTATAAGACTACTTTAATCAAAACAGGCTGGTACTGGCATAATAATAGACATATAGATCAATGGAACAGAATAAAGAGCCCAGAAATAAACTCAGAACTCTATGGTCAATTAATATTCAACAAAGGGGGAAGGAACATAAAATGGAGTAAAAACTGTCTCTTCAACAAGTGGTGTTGGGAGAACTGGACAGCAACATGCAAAAAGATAAAACTAGACCACCAAATTACACCATATACCAGAATAAACTCAAGATGGATAAAGGACTTAAACATAAGCAGTGCCACCATAAAGGTCCTGGAGAAAAATATAGGCAGTAAACTTTTGGATATCCTATGCAAAAATATGTTTACTGATACTTCACCAAGGGCAAAGGAAATTAAAAAGTAAATAAATAAATGAGACTATATCAAATTGAAAAGTTTCTGTCCAGCTAAAGAAAACACAAGCAAAATTAAAAGGGAACCAACTGTATGGCAAAACATATTTGCCAATGATACCTCAGACAAAGGTCTGATCTCCAAGATATGTAAAGAACTAATGTGACTCAACACCAGGGAGACAGACAGCTCAATTAAAAAGTGGGCAAAGGACCTGAACAGACAACTCACTGAGGGAGACATACAAAGGGCCCAAAGGCATATGAAAGAATGCTCAACATCACTAGCCATCAGAGAAATGCAAATTAAAACCACAATAAGATACCACCTCACACCTGTCAGAATGGCAATCATCAACAAATCAACAAACAACAAGTGTTGACAAGGATGTGGGGCAAAGGGAACCCTGGTGCACTGCTGGTGGGAATGTAGGCTGGTGCAGCCATTATGGAAAACAGTATGGAGTTTCCTTCAAAAACTAAAAATGGTCTCCTTTTGATCCAGCGATTCCACTACTAGGACTATACCTGAAGAACCCTGAAACACCAATACGTAAGAACCTAAGTACCCCTGTGTTCATAGCAGCACTATTTACAATAGCCAAATGCTAGAACCAGCCTAAGTGTCCATCAGTGGATGATTGGATCAAAAAACTTTGGTACATTTACACAATGGAATACTACACAGCAGAAAGAAAGAAGAAATTCCTAACCTTTGCAACAACATAGATGGAACTAGAAAGTATTATGCTTAGTGAAATAAGCCAGTCAGTGAAAGACAAATACCATATGATCTCACCCATTTCAGGACAATAATGAACAAAACTAACAAGTAAGCAAAACAGAACCAGATACATGAATACCATGAATAGATTTCCAATGGGCAGAAGGGAGGGGGGAGGAGGGAGGAGGAGGCAAAGAAGGGGAGCAGTTTAGTCAAGGAACTAGTATGGAAGAACCATGGACATGGACAACAAGTGGGATTGACTTTGGGAGGGAGTGGGTGGGTGGGGAAGGAGACAGAGGGAAGGAAAAAGGGGACGGATATAATAAAACAACAATAAAATTAAATTCTAAAAGTTGTTTGTGAAATACTAGCCTAAAAATATAATATAGGCACAGGGGAAGCTTTATGCACACCTATTCATTGTAACATTGTTTTAAAAGGTGTTTTTTTCTTTTTTTAAATGTGGTTTCATGGTCAAAATTTAAAGAAAGAATGCTGATAACTTATCTGAGACAAAGATTATGGAAAGTGGAGGGATAATTGAGTAACGATGTGCCTATCAATGCAACCATAAAACTTTATATTTACAAAGAGTTCATAATACCATATTAAAGTGCTTATAACATTGCCTGCAAAAGGTGTTGAAAATGTATTATGCAGTAATTATATACAATTATATAATTCAAATATTAAAACCTACTTATAAAAAAAAATAGTCATGGAGGGGAAAACATGAAAACAAATGCTCCAAAAACATTTGCTGTTTGTCTTTCTCTTTTATATCTTTGAATAGTTTCCAAATTTTACCTATTGCTTCTCTAATGGAGGGAAAATATCACTGTATTCAGAGAGGTCAGGAGAGAGAAGGAGGGGGACAGAAACTAAGCCTGGGGATAGGGAGAGTTGCGGAAAACTAAAGTATGTGTTAGTCCCCACTCAAGGTCTCAAGCTCGCTTGATAAAGATAATGACATTCAATTTTCCCTGGCAAGTGTTCTCAAGTAGACTTGGTATTTCTTCTTTAAGCTCACTCTGAGCTTGATATTAAGAAATGTTATTAAGAAAGAGGTGTTTTCCTTATTGCTTACACTCTACTCAGCAAATGCTATTAGTTTCCCTAAGGTAAATACCCCAAAACTGCAGGTTCCCATGACCTGTGGCCTGATCTTAAGCAAGAATACCCAGAGAAGCCAAAGAATTCCAACATAACCACTATCAGACTCAGGGAGTGGTAGCATAATTTTGAACATGAAATAACATTCCAGAGGTTCCTAGTCAGATGCCAGCTAAACATACTAGCTTGTGGCTACAGAAAAACTGTCCCTTGCATCTGGGGCAGACATAAAAATCACTTGGGGTTCTTGGTAAGCCACAGAAACCAAATGGGGTAACTTGATCAAATCAAAGTTGACTGGCGATTGAGTCCTTTACAGAAGGAAAAACTGATCTGTCTCCTGGGAGGGAAGAACCAAGAAGGTACAGAATTCTCCCCCAGAACCAGTCCTGAGTCCTCCACCCATGATTTAAATTCCTCAAGAGGAAAAGTGAAAGGACTGTCTTTCACCATGTGCTAATATCACTTTGACCATGTGCTAATATCAAAGGCCAGAAGGAGATACTCTGATTAATTGACCCACCAGGATCTCAGGTAATACATGGTATTCATTCCCCAAAAGTATGACGACCACATGTTGGGGTTTGCCCTAGACGGTCCCAATTTATAACTGTTTTTTCAAAAATTGCTATAAATAGCATCACTTACAAAAGTGTCCAAGTTTGGATAATAAATTTCATTATCACTCCTCACAAAGGAAAAACAGGGCATTGTTACCAACAAGGGGGAAGAGGTGCTGAGCGGATGAAAATAGCTGCCATTACAATGAGACTATTAGCAGGGGTCAAAACAAAGTGTTTTGCTCCCAATGGTCTGGGTCAAAAGATAAGAATCAGCGTCAAAAGCCCTTATCAGTCTTTTGCTTCTGACTCCAACATGAAAATAACCTTCCTATCCTCACTCTCTATGTGTTGAATCATTATGACTTTGACCCAAGAGTTCCATTGCCTTGTCTTTGTACGTCCTTGCAGCTAAACCCCTGAATGTTAAAGTGTTCTCTTTTACTGCTGCTTTTTTAGCTTAATTGGTGCCCTCCTGCTTTCCAAAATAGAATGCTAACATCCATTCACCCAGCTGGAGGGTCAGGGTGATACCAGATCCAATATTCCCCAAAGCCTGTGTGGGTTGGCGACAGGCCCCCTGCTGCTGACATGCAATAAGTCCAATGGCGCTTTTTGATTCAGATTTCCTCCGAGAGGCTGCTCTAGGCGCTGGGGTCGGTCAACTTAAAGGAAGAAGGCTTTTGTTTCATATTTTCTCCTTTCATTAGGGCCCTTAAATTACTTCCTTGCAAATTCTGCTTGTTACCTAAATGTACTAGCACTTGTTACCTAATTAGCTCTCTTATCAGATTTCCAACCAAAAATAACAAGAAATGTAATAATGATAAGGCATCCTGCCCCCTCCAAATGGATTTCCTTGCGCTTTATCTCATGGTACTGTTCTGGCTTGTTTAATTAAAGGATCAGGAATTATGAGACTCAAATTATTTCTTGATCTAGTGTTTAAACTCTCCTGAAATATGGCTTCTTCCGCCTCAGTATTTAAACTTTTATCAGCCTAAGGCAGATGAGTTTCCACACATATGCAACTGGATTCGGATCATTCAACATAATTTTGGAGGAAGAGCCTAATTTAGCCTCTGAGTAATTAGGCAAACAAATCAGATTTGGTTACACTGTGTTACCACGAACATCTCAACGCTCATGCCTTCTTGCTTGTGCTCCTGGATCATTAAAATGACCAACATGAATGTGTGAAAGCCCTTACCAAACTTTCATGTGGAATTGTGAAATTCAAAGCAAAGATCCTATTTATTTTTTCATTAAGGGTATGGGTGAAAATATAAATGAACAAGTCCAAACCACTAACACAAGTTGTATTGGAGGAGGGTAGCCGTGTCTGCTGTGGGCTTTAAAAGAACTGAGGAGGAAATGCCCTTAAATCATAGCATTGAGGAAAAAGCGTAAGACACACTGGTCCCTACACTTCCTCCTACTCCACCAAAAAAATCGGGCTGGACTCTGTTTGCTTCTGGTGAAGCTGTGCGAGAGGTTCACGTTCATGGAGGTTGTCTGCAATTTGATTCCCTCTTGCACTGCCAGGCTCTGCGATCACAATTACCGAGTGGCCATTTTGAACTTGAGTTTTATCGGATCTGCAGTCCTGACCCCTGTGTTTGCCGGACAGTTGGCTGAAGTCTGTGCAGGAAGAAACAAACTGGCATATATTTGCTTTACGTCGACATTTCCTAGGTGAGTGGCCTCTTCTAACTAGGTTGTTTTGCAACTTAATTGAATAGAGTGTTGTTAGAATTTGTAGTTTATATTACTTCTACTTTGCTATTACTTTAGGGTAGAATGTGATCAATGAACCAAGAAGGTTGTTTCAATTTATTTCATTTTCTGTATTATTTGAGGAATGTTAGTAAGTTTGTGTGTGTGTGTGTGTGTGTGTGTAAGGATGCTTTGGTATTAATGTTGCACTGATTGTTTTAAATCATTACCTCTTTACATTTCTGTCCTTTGTACTCCATTTTAGAATTCCTCCTTCCTGCCCCCCACCCCTTTCTACCTCAAGTCCAAATTCATGACAAATGCTATGTGAAATGTGTTCATTTACTTCACAACTAAGGTGAAATGTGCTTTAAAAGTTTTTGAAGTTCATATAGAGAAAATGAGGAATATTTTCCTTAAATGGTGGTCTTTTAGTCACAGTAATTAAGATTGCATATGAAGATGTTTTATACATCATGAAATATGGCTACATGCTAAAAAGGGAATGAATTCAAGCACTACATTGTGCCTCTTTACAAAATAATAATAATAATAATCAATACCAGGCTGGTGCGGTTCAGTGGAAAGGTGCCTGCCTGCAAACCTGAAGGTTGCTGTTTCGATTCCCAGCCAAGGTACATGGTCAGGTTGAAAGCCAGGTCCTTAGCTGGAGGCAGGTGAAAGGCAACTATACATTGATGCTTCTCCTCTCCCTTTCTTCCTCCCTCCCTGCCTTTCTCTCTGAAAATAATGAATTAAAAAATCTTTTAAAAAATAATAAATAAATATATTTAAAGTTTGGGGCTAACATGATTGCAAGAAATGTTAGGGAAATATCAAGATTATTTGAGGCATGGAAAACAAGTTGATAAACAGCTTGGAATTTTAGGCTGAAAAGTGAAAACTGTTCTTCTGGACAACAAGGTGTCACTTATAATATGATGAAAAGATTTGGGAAATGCTTTTCTTCAATAAACAGGATGGGTAACCACAATAAGAGATCAGAAAAATTCAGGATGATGGTCTAGACAATGGAGAAGTGTCAATCCAGAAGAGAAGGTGAAAAGAAAAAGCATCATAAAAACTAGGCCACAAAATAGGGACATAAATATGAGGGAGTAACAAAAATAAAGCCCAAGCTTCTTAGCTGAGGAGCTTCAGAAGGCAGTATGCATGCTGTTCATCAACACGAAGAAGTGCAGCAGAAATGCAGGTTTGGGGGAACTGGGAAAGATGGATGAGGAAGGGATGGGTACCATATATTCAGTGTTCCACACAGTTTTGAAGAGGTAGTAAATTAGGACTCATTGAATCGATTACAGTTGATACAAACTTATAAGCATCTTTACTGCATTACAGTTGATACAAACTTATAAGCGTCTTTACTGCTTCATTTCTGTGAAATAAAAACCAAGTCACTGAATAGCAAGTATATTCATTCAACATTTAAGAAATATTTCTCATTGACAACTCTGTCCCAGGCATTGTTCTAGAATCTGGGACAGAGAAGAAGGTAGTCTCTTCTCTGCCCAAGTTGACTTTCTGGTTCAGGGAGAGAGAAAATAAGTAAATAAATAGGTTTTATATGTCAGGTGTTAATGAGTATCAAGATGAAAAATATGCTGGGTAAGAAGACAGTATATACTACACAGTAACAAGGTGGCTATTCTGTATCAGGGAACGTCTCCTGGTAAGTAGACATCTAAGCAATAACCTGAATGATTTACTCTTGACTTGGTAAGAGTTAACATGGTAATTTCTCTTAGTCTTAAGTTTTTGTGTAAAACATCAGACCAGCACTGAACTTTAAACTTGTAACTTGGCAAACAAAACACCTAAATCAAACTCCTTGTCCATTCATTGTTTTTTAACCAAAAATGATTTCCTTATGTCCACCACTCATGGCTGCCACTGATTTTCCAACCAATCATTATCAGAGCTTCTATCAAAAATGTGTCTTTTGTTTGAATTGTTCAGAAATGCAACTTTTGCCTATCACAATGGCCCATTTACTGAGCTTTGCCATCAGTGTAACTCTAGTCCATATACCTTTCCACCAACAACATTGACTTCTAGGAAGAATAAATCTACATACTGGCTTCATTATCTAAAAACTAAAATCCAATTTTGTACATAACCTTTACAGCCTGTCTTAAATTTGCCTTTCCAGACTTCTGTCTTGATATACAACCACAGCCATGCTAAACTTCTCCCTGCCCAGTTCCCTATTTTCTTAATCTTAACCATGCTCTTTCCTATGCCCAAAATGCTCAACTTTCCTTTATCCTTATCCAACACTTGAACACACTTGGTCTTCCTTCAAGTCCTATGGAGTGTTTTTTTTTAATTAATTAAGTTATTGTTGCTGTATTACATTTGTCCCATTTTCCCCCATTGTTCTCCCCTGCCCCACCCACCCCACCCCACCCCACTCCACCCCACCCCTCTCCCATAGTCAATTGCCCATCGTTGTCCATGTGTCCAAAGGAGTGTTTATTACTCATTTCTCTGTGCTCAACCACACTGAATTTACCTATATTACTGCATTTACCATCTTATAATATAATACTCCACCTGCATGTCTGCCCTATTCTGGACTCATTAGCTCTTCAAGAAAAGAGTGAGTATTCAGGGGTGTTGACTCAGCAGTGCACAGCAGCACACATCATAGACTTTTTATCGTAGGTATCATAGATTTGAATTTTTAATATATCAACTTTGTAGCAGATAAAATAAAAGTTTTGAGTAATGAAATTAGTATATGCAGGTTGTAAGCCAGGTCTCCAGCCAGGTCCGTAGCTGGAGGCAGGTGAAAGGCAACCATACATTGATGTCTCTCTCCCTCTCTACCTCCTTCCCTTCCCTTCTCTCTAAAAATATGAAATATTTTTTTTAATTTTTATGAAATTAGTATATTATGGCATGCTCTCAAAAGATGAACATAAAGTGCCTTTCTTGTACAATGGTACAACTAAAAGTGCTTTGCCTTTAAATAAATGGTGGCAGCAAGAAGTAATTCTTCTGTCCATCCTCTAAAGGTAATCATAACCTAGCCAGGCCTCACTTTGCCTTCCAGAGACTAGCCTTGAGAGACAAAGAACAGTGGTTTTCATGTCTGTCTAGCCAACCTTGATAGAAACATTTCAAAGTAAATAATTCAAAGGGCCTATCCTTGCCCTGGTTCATGTAGTTCAGTGGATTGAGTGCTGGTCTGCAAACTAAAGGGCCTATCCTCATGGTAAATCACTCTGTTATCAAGTAACTATTAGCGTGCATATATGTATATTCCTCACATTGGGAAAGCCACAGAATTGTTAGAACCATTGAATAAGTCACTTAACCTCACTAAATCTATTTCTTTCTTTCTCTTTTTGAAAAATTGGAAATAAGTAAATCTATTCTCTGAAGTCAACGTTTTTCAAAGAGGAAACAATATATTGAATAAAAACATTTTCTGGGGCTATAGAGAGATTATCAAAAGTATGGGAGTGAGTCATCATTTCTATTAGATGAGGAAAGTCTTCAGGCGTGGCCCCTGTGAGGGATCTTCAATCCTCTGCAGTCACTATCTGTCCTCCCCTCCCACTGCATCACCCATCCCACACCCCTCTCTCCAGGCTGCTCACCCTCATACTGCAAAGAAAACACCACCCACTGTGTGAGAAATGAAAGAACAGGCATGAAGAGGAGGTAGAGAAGTAGAAAAGGAAAAGAGAGTCTATGTTCTCCTCCCACTACAAAATGTTACTCTTAAAACATTTTACTTAACAGGCTTCTGCAATGTCTGAGATCATCACATTTTAAATGAGTCTATTAATTAAGAGCAAATAACCCTTGTTAACAGTGGTTTTTCTGGAGGTGAGATTACAGATGTCTTTAGTTTCCCACATGATCTATTTCTAAATTATTATTATTATTTTTTTAAGATGATTTTTTTTTTTTAAGATTTTATTCCATTATTTTTAGAAAGAGGGGAAGGGAGAGAGGCAGAGAGAGAAAGACATCAATGTTTCACCTGCCTCCAGCCACAGACCTGACTGGAGACCTGGCTTGCAACCTGGTTATGTGCCCTGGCTGGGAATCGAACCTGCGACCTTTGGGTTCGCAGGCCGGCGCCTTAACCACTGTGCTACCAGCCAGGGCTTCTAAATTATTTTAATGTGTTAAAGTGGTCATGATTTGCATATATATTCTGAGACAAAAGTTCAACCTTAAGTGGGGGAAATGAGGACTCTGGGTCAGTTAAAATAAATGTTGAAGGAAATTTTGACAGAAAAATCATGCTATCTCCAGAATGGCAATGGTTAACAGATATTTTAATAAGGCAATCACATAGTGATGACACTTTCAGAGGAAAAACCTCATTTATGATGTGATTTGGTGATTCCAATTGGATATGCCATATTGATTTTCCTTCTTTTTTTCTCTGTCCACAGGCGCTATTTTGTTATCTGTGGTAGCTTTCCCCTTGGGAGATTTCTATATAGATAGTTACCACATGATCAACCACATACCAACAAGAAGCAGAACAGGCTGCTTTATGCAGCACTGTTGGCCATCTGCCTCAGCACAGGGGGGATAAGAGCTGTTGTTGGCCCACTGGGCACTTACAGCCTTCAGGAGCATGGATCAGAGAGACAAGTGTCTTTCTTTAGCTGGTAGGTTACACTGGTTGGGAGAAAACCAAGGTTTATGACATTGGTCTCCTGTCCATGATTTCTTATTGTTTGCTCTCGGATGCCATTCTGATGGTAGTTCAATCTTCATTATTGATTGGACAAGGTCATTCACAATGGGACCATGCCTGTGACAATGATTCAGTCACTAACCTTAAGAAAATATGAGTCAGATACACATCAATGAAACTTACCAGTGCCTTCTGGAAACACACTGATATATTTATCCTCTAAGTAAACAGGTGTGAAATGGTTTGACATTTTGAACAGAATGTGGCTTTGGAGCCAAGCAGGCCTAGATGGAAGTCATTTATTCTTTATATGCTTCAGTATAATCAGTTCTAAAGGGTTATAATAATACTTCTTCTTGCATTTTCTTAGATATAATAATGTATATATTGCCAGCAGAGAACCTAGCACATAGTAGGTGATCAATAAGTGGTAACTATTATTATTAGCTATTACATTGAATTAGACTATTTTGGCAGGGGCTATACATTCAGAGGGCAATACAAAGAAAAGATGAAAAGGACAGAAGTATTGCACAACTTTTAAAAACATCATAAAAACATCAACCAGTACTGTACTGCATCCACTTCTCCCCCTTCATCTAAAAGTTTGTGTTCCCTGAAAACCAAACCACCTTTCTGCAGATCTTTGCCTCTCCCAATGAGTGCTTATTCAATTTTGTGTGGTTTTAGGAACAAATTATTATTGTCAAATATAAATTTTTTAAATTGAATTTTTTATCTTAGAGCATTTCAGCATTTAATAGAGAATTTTGCTGTTTTTATCGTTAATCATCAATGGATATCAAACAGATCTGAGATACATTGTCCTTTTTTCATTGACTTTAGAGAAAAAGAGAAAAAGGAAGAGATGTAGAAAACATTGATTTTGTTGTCCTAATTATTTATGCATCCATTGGTTGATTCCTGTATGTGTCCTATTCAGGGATTGAACCTGTAACCTTGGTGTATCAGGCCAACACTATAACCATCTGAGCTACCAGGCCAAGGCCATTAAGTTTTTTGTTCACATTTTTCTGTAAAATGGGTTGCCAACATTTTTCTAAAATAACCTGTCTTTCCAGTGTCAGTGATGGATAATGTTAGCAACAGATAAAATAATACACAGGGAACAATAGACAAAATATTTTAAGAAAATTTATATTAAAATCATTAAATGAAAAAATATTAGCCAAGTACATGTAGGTATCCAAGGTAGCCCACCCCATCCCCCAGGGTCCCAGAACCCCTCCCTACAATTTCATTAATATTACAAAGCACTCAGGCCTACTTTGGATTCAGTCCAAATGTCAGAGAATAGTGCAGTTTCACTAAAGGTGGAAGGGACTCTTTACTTCTTTATAGCAAATTCTACCTCCTTGACCTGCCCAAAGAAGAAAGAAAAATCCTTCTTTTTTATTCTATTCGGAAGTTTTAATCCTTAATTAGCAACATCATTTTGATTAAATAAGGCTCTGGAGGATTAAGACCGGGGAGCAATCAGTGGTTCTGAAAGACAGCTCTGGGGAATTTATTGTACTGTGGTCTTAGTCATTGAGTTGTGTTTAATCAAAGTGACACTTCCCAGTGTTGATTACAAAGGGGACATTATATGAATGAAATATTTCCTTTGGGAAATGGAGGGACTCTCAATGTTTCATGCTTTAGGACTTTGTGAAGGGGGATGAGGAAGGGGGTGAAAATTAATTTCTGCAGCTGTGAGGAGCCAGACCAGATTTAGTACAAACACACTTCGATTTGGTTATCTGTGCTTTTTAAATTTCATTAAAATCTCTAACAAGAACGATGCAATATTTTTAAAACCTAAAGTTAAAGCACCTAGAAATGCATGGAAAGAATGGGGATGTTCTTCATTAATGTGGAAAAGGATTATTTGAATGATAAACAGTTTAAAGGCTGAATCTGGTTGTTTCCATTTTGAAGAATATTCTCTTCATTTTAAACACTAACCTGGAGGATAACTTTTAGGAACAGCTGCTTGTTGCAGTTTATAGAATGAATGTTAACGATTCCTGTACATACTGCAGGGTTTGGTGGCAAGACCGACAGAGACCCCACTGGGCAGCCAGAGAGTTGGCAGCATCCTGACTCTGTCACATAGAAGTTTCATGGTCTTCAGCCAGTTCCTAAACCTCTCAGAGACTCAGGTCTCTCATCCACAAAATGGAAACAGCTTAAAAGGCTGTTGCCCAGCTTATACACAAAGTACCCTAGCACATTATACATATTCAAATCAGGATAGCTATGACTATCATTATTAAATGACAAATAAGACCTCAGCTAACATCATTGTCTAAATTTTGAAGAAGAAGGAACCCATTTAAGAGGAGGCTATCCTTCAAATAAGCAGCCCATTCAGTCATAATCTATTTCTCTGAGTGAAAAAATGCCTCTAAAATTATAAGCCTGGTTAATACAATGAATTTCAGTAGTGCCTTAAAAAAAAAAAAAAAGAAAAAGAAACCCAGCATACCACCGGAATTTATAACCACTTGAAGGCCACATCCAGTTCTGTTTTCACCACAGATGTCAGATGTTCATAGTCACCATAGGACCTTTGATGGGATGTGTCATTGTATCTCTATCACCTAAAGCTCCCTAGTGATCATGTTAAATGGCACAGACTGGAAGTTTCAGCATTGAAAGTACCACCTCTGAGTAGAGCTGCCAAATATAGGTGAGTAAAACCACTCCCAGCCAACATCACCATCTGGTACTGGATCTTCCTCAACTATGTACCTCATGGAAATAATGACGCTAACTTCCATGAACATCAAGAGGAATAATAATCTGCTAACATCTTTGTACCATTATCCAGATCAGAACCTGCCTCTTTCAGCATTTTTCAAAATCTGAGGTGTACAATTAAGAGTCAACACACTGGAGAGGACTTAGGTAAATATTGTACACCTGTGCAGAATCTTTTTTAATTGAATTTATTGGGGTGATGTAGGTTTAAAGAATTATATAGGTTTTGAGAGTACAATTCTATAACACAAGGTCTGTTTAGAAGGTATCCAGCTATGTAATATGAAAAACAAATGTTTATTGAAGGAGATACATTGATACAAGAAATATTGTATATAGGGCAATGATGCCTCAGCCCCCTTCAAACGAGCCACCTTGAGACCTCACATAGTTCTCCCAGTCACATCAGCTGCCCTATTATATTTTCCTGAATCTCATTGACGATCTGAAATCTCTTTGCTTTCAAAGGTGGTTTTAGTTTTAGAAAAAGGCAGAAGTTGCAGGGTGCCAAATCTGGGCAGTAGAGGGGCTGAGTCACCTGGGTGATTTGATGTTTCACCAAAAAGTTCTGCACAAGACAGTGACTTGGTGCACTGTCATGACAAAGCTGCCAGTCACCAGTTGCCCATAGCTGCAGCCTTCTGAGTCATCCTAATAGTTTCTGCAGAGGAATGTTCAAGCTTGAAGCAGAATTAGATGCAGATTTGTTGCTCTACTTGCTCAGTCATTTTGAATGTGACAGCCACACAGTACATATGCTCACTCAGTGGTGTCTACTGCCCCCACTGACTAGTTCAGTGAAGTCGTCATTGTTCACACATGTACATTCCAGTCCACTCTCCTTGGCTGCCAGATTACATTGATGTTGTGCAAACTGTTCTCATTATATTAACAATGGCTGGACTTTTTCCAAGCAGACCTCATTGTATACCATCTGTGTTGTGTGTTCACCACCCTAAGCCAAATCTCCTTCCATCACCTTTCATCCCCCCTTTACTCTCTCTTACCTCCCCTCACCCCCTTTTCCCTCTGGTAATCACCATTCTGTTATCTATAAGGTTTTGTTTTATCTTTTTTTTCCTTAATCTCTTCATCTTTATCACCCATTCCCCCACCCTCTCCCATCTGACAGCTTTGTCTGTTCTCTGTATCTACGAGTCTGTTTCTATTTTATTGGGCAGAATCTTTTCTGGAAACAAAAAGAAGGTGGATGATTAAGTCTGTTCATGACCATCATTTTTAATTCAACTACAATTAAACTCAAACCTTGCTTCCACATTTCTTACTTACTTCATCTGTTAGTTTACATCACACCTGCACGTCATGGTCTGTTGCTTGCTAGTTACCAGAGTGCATTACACATGATTTAGAGGTCCAAATGGAATATTGGTAAAGTTCTTGAAAATGTCCAGACTGACTCAATTCCAGAAATTTTGAATATCTAGTACTGAAATTGCCCCTGCATGATGTCTATCTCATATTAAAATGTTCTGATTTTAATACTTATTTACTCAAATATAATATCTTTCATCTTAGGGAGACCTTAGAGATAAAATTTTATTAGCCCACAACAATTTTCCAGAAGCTCTTTTAACATTCACTTGAGTGTTGTTTGAGAGCTGCACCCCCAATCACCTAAGTCAGAATTTCCTGGGAGCACTGTGAAGGAATGTACATTTTTAGCAAGTGCTTTAGAATTCTGAAAACATTCTGAAACATAAGGAATAGGTCCAAATGTAGCCTAAAGATATTGTTGAAAAGAAATGGCACCGACTAAACACACCTAAAGTGTGCCAAACTGCTGTGGAAATTTTGATAATTCATAGCAATTTCCACATTTTGAAACCTACCTGATGGATAAATTCTACATAATCCTTGAGGAAAGAAATGCAATATGAATCAGCACGTACTCTGTTGTAGTAAAGTCATAATTAATAAGGTACACTTCAGCCAACAAAACCAAAGTAATCTGTGGAATAATCTTATTATACTCATTAATACTTAAAATAGCCTCTGAGTTGTATAATGAAGGCTAGCCTATAACTAACTTTAAAAAAAAAAATCAGGAGGTCTTCCAAAATTCTATTTGCATGCATTCTAGCCAAGTTTAACAAAATGCTTCTCACTTGCCTAATAACAACAAGCACCTCCTTCTTTACTTCTGCCAAAATTCTAAGCTCTCAGGAAACACACTCAGGATTCTTCTTCAATATATAACTCCAGAAACCAAAGAATATGGAGGTAGGGGAGAAGACTCTTTCCTCATATTTTTCACTGCTTTGGATGACTCCTGCTTTTCCTTAAGCTCTGCTTGGTAGCTTTTAAGTTTGGTAGGTGCATAAGTAGAGATTCATATTAATCAGTAAGCACAATGTGGTTCAGAAATCTTAAACTCAGAAAATAAGAAAATGATATACATAAACAACTGTTGAAATTGGTATATTGGCAAATTTGAAAGAATATATACACCACTATGTTCATTGCAGTGTTATTTACAATAGCCAAGATTTGGAAACAGAACACTTATATATATATAAATTACTATATATGTATATAAATATACATTCAGTGTTTTGTACCATTTCTTTTCAATGATCTCTCTGGGCTACATTTGGAATCCCCATTCCTTATGTCTCAGGATGTTTTCAGAATTCTTAAGCACTTACTAAAAATGTACATCCCATAGGGGTGCTCCCAGAAAAGTCTGATTTAGGCGGTTGGGGATGAGGTTCTCAAACAACACTCAAGTGAAGAATATTAAAACAGCTTCTGGAAAAATGTTGTGAGCTAATAAAATTTTACCTCTGGTGTCTCCCTAAGATGAAAGACATTATGTTTGAGTAAGTGAGTATTAAAATCAGAACAGTTTAATATGAAATAGACATCATGCAGGGGCAATTTCAGTACTAGATATTCAAAATTTCTGGAATTGAGTCAGTCTGTAGACAGTTTCAAGAACTTTACCAATATTCTACTTGGACTTTTAAATAATTTGTAATGCACTCTGGTAACTAGCAAGCAACAGATCATGATATGCAGATGTGATGTAAACTAACAGATGAAGTAAGTAAGTAAGCAAGGTTTGAGTTTAATTGTAGTTGAATTAAAAATGATGGTCATGAACAGACTTAATCATCCACCTTTTTGTTTTCAGAAAAGATTCTGCCAAATGAAATAGAAATAGACTCATGTGTGTAGTGTAGTATTACCCAGGAGAAAGGAGGGGCAGGGTAGGTGGAAGTGGGCAAAGGGGAAAATGGGGGTAAATGAAAGAGGCTGCTTGGAGTGATGAACACCCAATACAATGTGCAGATGATTGTTGAGTTGTACACTTAAAATCTCTATGGTCTTGTGAACCTTGTCACCCTCATTGAATTCAAATAAAAAAGAAAATAATATAAGAACATACTTTTTACTTTAATCTTGTTGTCTATTCACCAAAATCAATGATCTTTCTTTGTTAAACTAATGTTTAACAGTATCTTGAAAAAAAAAATGATAGATAAAAGTAAGAACCATAAAATTTCCATTTGTTCTTTCTTTCTCCAAATTTATGGCTGCCCAAGTATTCCTTGAAGCATTTCAGTGGGCCCATAATCCTGCTAAGAGGAGCAAGTATTGACAGTAGCCATTCACCCTGAAATCAGTACCCAAGTGTTTCACTGACTCTTCTAAACAGTTCAGTTGAATCCCATTGAAGACCCTCAAATTCCCTGGTAAGTTATCTCAATATTGTTCAATGCATAATCAAATATTCACTCTGAAATCTTAAAATTGTCCACTAACACTGTAAAGACCTAAAACTTGGTTACATCTCAGACCAGAAAAGCCCACTTGAAACCATTTCTCTTAACATCAATTAAAATCAATCTAAAGTAGGTCAAAATTGTTCAGTCCAAGAAATGGCAGAATATTTGAGTAGGTTTTAAAGTTATTACTAAATAAAGGTAAATATTTAAAATAAATCATCTCAAAAATATTGCTGACTTTGCAGCAACATGATTTTTTTTTTTTTACTTATTTGTATTCAACACCATAAAATTATGAAGACAAAAAATAATTACCTTTTATAGATACTCTGAGTTATTTGCAGTTCCCTGTCTGTATTTAAAAGTAGACTAAAGAAACATATTTTTACTGCTGCTTTCAATTTTCCTTAATCACTGGTATTTGTTTTGCTTTAGTGCTTTGCTCTCTGACTTTCTATGTGAAAGGTGCTTTATATATTCAATTTTCTAGTGAGCTGAGATGAAAGGAGTCTTAATGGTAAGTTTGAAGACTGTGGATTTTTATTTCTTTTAATTTTTTTTTTTACAATTGATATATATACAATTTCACCCTTAATTATCTGTAGCTTGTCCTGTTCATGAATCAACAAAGACACACATAAGACATGCCTGTACTAGGTAATTCTTTCAGAAAATTACACAATTAAATAGGTTGGGTAGCATTTGTTCAAATACATTTAGTACTTTATGTGAAATCTCTTCTATACATAGACATTCAGCCTGTAATTCTTTGGGTCCTAACTACTTTTCACAAGATTTAATTCTTGGAATGTTTGTAATTTTTTTTAACTCTCATTAGAGAATTCAGTTTATATCACCATGTGGTATACTAAAGAGTCACACAGAGTCCTCTTGGATATTCTCAGCAATACTTAACATTAAAAAAAAATAATAAGTTCCTAAAAATTGAAAAAAATACAGCATTGTTTTTAGCTTTAGCTTCTCTCAGTTGCTACAGCCACCACTCAAATATGCAGCTTGCAACAGCATGAAAGGATGACCTGAGCCTAGGTCCTCAGCCCAGTTGCCTTAAAAAATTCTCAGTTTGCACCTCACCTGCATTGTTAAATTCTATTAGTAGATTACAGTAAATCAGCTTCCTCAGCATGGCTGTGTTTGGAATGTGATTACTTTCTTAGGTCAGTTATTAAAAATCTGGATGTTTAATGTTGTCACTTGTTTGATTGTTTGAGTGTCCATAAGAGATGCCATGTTATTCATCAATTAGTTATTTATTATCCATTTATTGTGGAATTAGAACTTTGCTGGGTCCCATGGAGACAGGAATATTAAAAAAAAAAAAGTGTTGATAATCTATACGTGAGAAGACAAAACTGACAAAAGTATAAAAACTGAACAGTGAATATTTGCTTTAGAAGTTCAGAGAAAAGAAGAAGTGGAATATATGAGACAAATAAATGAAAAAGACATTTGATATGGGACTTTGAAAGTGAGACAGGGCAAGCCTAAGAACATGCAATGCCACAGGGATGAAAATGAGCAGGCATGTTTTAGGATAGGAAGGAGACTAGCCTAAATGGACACATCTTTCCAAATATATATACCAATAACTACCAATAAACACAATATAGAAGAATCAAAAAATAGTCACAGTAACTGAAAGAAGCCAGATGAAGAGTACATATTTGATAATTCCACTAACCAAAAAAATGTCAACTGAAAACTAATCTGTAGTGATAGACAAAAGATCAGTAGTTCCTGGGGAAAGGAACCAGCGCAGCGGGGAGGGAGCAGAGGAATGCAGGAGACTTTGGGGAGTGATGGGTACGTTCATTATCTTGAACATGGTGATCGTGGGTGCTGAATTTTCAAAACTTACCAAATTGTACACATGAAGTTTGCTGTGTGTCAGTTACATCAATAAAGCTGGGGTTTGTTAAGCAAAGAAAAAAAAACAATGATAATACAGACGGTATGGTATTGGCATAAGGATAGATTGGTGGAGCACAGCTGAGAATCAAAACAAAGAATCGCATTTATGTGGTTAATTGATTTCCAACAAAGGTGCCAAAAAAATTCAATGGGAAAAGACCATCTTTTTCAGAAGTTGTGCTGGAATAACTATATATCATATAGGAAAACATCACTCACACCCTACATTCATTCAAAGTAGATCATTGGCCTTATAGAAGATCTCAAACCACAAAACTGCTGAATAAATAAAAGAAAATCTTGTTGATAATACATGCACTACTTTAGCTGAATATTATGGGAAAATTATCCCCCTCCCGCATCCTCCAACTGCATAGTTTCAGCAGAAAATAGTAATCAAATATTCTAAACACATACCTGAGCAGAAGCAAGCAGGGGCACTGGTTCCCAGTCTGAGTGGTATGAGTGAGGCCCACGGAGGAGCTGGTCTTCCACCCCCTGCCCAGCAGAAATGGGCAGAGCTCCAGCCCACCCTGCTAGGTGGTGCCAGCTGGGCATAGCAGGGAGCCAAGCCTGCATCCTCAGCCAAGGAAGGGGATGAGGCAGCGTAAGGAGGTTGCTCTTTAATTAATTAACAACCTAATTCCGCACCCTCACTCTCTCTCTCCTTCCATTAAAAGATGTATAGGGAATGCCATAGGATGACTCTCAATGGGTCGCACTTTTGACAGGCCCACCCCCCTGAATGTGTGAATAACTTCTAATCTGAATCCACCCAATAAAATATGGCAAAGATGACCAAACACCACCCAATGATTACGTTAGGTTATAAGGCAAAGGTGAAGGGAGTTTGCAATATAATAAAGGTCAAGTGAGTTCCTTACTCAAAGGAGATAATCCTGGTATCCTGAGTGGGCCTGATCTAATCAGGTGAAGTCCTTTAAACTTTAGAGATAATGTAAGTGTTCTAAAACTTAGTTTTATTGGTGTTTGCACAACGAAAACAGTTACCAAAACTATACATTTAAGTAGGTAAATTTTATTAGTTAATTGAACCTCAATAACTTTTAAGGTCCCCTCCTCTGCAATAGGATTCTAATAGCAGGATTTAGACACAATGAAAGGTTGAGAGATAGAGCGATTTCCCTACAACTTGCAAATTAGATGACTGAGATTAAGTATTTGTAACACTGTTCACAAATGGGAGACACTGAAAGTTTTATCCAAATGACACTCATTCCTTTCCTTTCATGCATAGTCTGCATATAATCTGAGCATGCCTGAGTTTTCTCAGGAATAAAGGAGATTTAACTCTTTCACCATGTAACCTTTCCAGGTTCACTAGGTGTCTTCATTGTGTATAGCTCCTTTAGCCCCACAGCGGAGCTAGGTAGTTGTTCCAGAGACCGTATGACCAGCAAAGCCTAAACTATTTACTGTCAGGCCCTGTACAGAAAATATTTGTCAACTTCTACTTTAGACAAAATAGAGTGCACTCTACAGCTCTTCTAAGTAGGAATGAAACCAAGATAAATGAAACTGTGAAGATAGCTGGTAAGTATAAACTTATTTAGGAATCTAATAAACAATGTTAGCAAAATGTAGTTCGGCATGCATGCCACCACTTTATAGCTCACATTTATGTAAAAGCATTAAAATTAGAAATTGTTATCTGAAGTAACTCAGTGGTATTTCTATTTTTGTCTGTCTGTGGGCCTCAGGTTTTATTGGATCATGAACCTAAAGGCAACTGTTGTCTTCCTGGGAATATCTCACATTCAGCACTCAGCAACTTGGGCCCTGGTTTTACTTACTCCTTTTACGTCTACACTTATGGCTCTGATAACTCTTCATATGCATTATAACCTGATTTATCAGCCAGAACAATGTAAGTAAATCATGCTTTATATCAACTTTTTTGGGTTTTATGGTTTTCTTGACATATCTCCTTCCCCCTTGATTTCCTATAATTTCTCGTCAACTCCAAGAATTCGTAGATTCTGCCAGTTATTACACATGGGAGCAAGCGTCTGCAAGAATATCAATAATCTCTGTCTTCTTTTCATTTTCTTTTGTTAAAATAGTTTTAATAATAGAATTTTTAAACATAAACAAAAGTAGAAAAAATGTAGATATGAACCCCATCTATCTAAATCAGCTTGAGCAATGACCAATTTATATTCAATTTTTTTCATATCCCTCCTGGCAATTTTGAGGCAAAAATGAAATATTATCACATTTAATTTGCATATATGTGTATATAACACATATATTATATATGCTAGTTTTCTGTTTGTTTTTGTCTTAAACAATGGACATTTATTTTCTCACAGTCTTGGAGGCTAGAAGTCCAAGGTTAAGATATTGTCAGGGTCGATTTGTTTTTCACTTTAATGCTATTGTTGACACATTATAGATGTCCCTATATTCCTTTACCTTGGCCCTCCACTCAGCCCCCACCCCTCACCTTCCCTCTGGTCCTCACCACACTGTTGTCTACTATGTCCATGGGATATGCATATATGCTGTTTGGCTAATCTCTTCACTTTTGTTCATCCATTTTCCCCTCCCTCCTGAAAGTTTTTAGTCTACTCCAAATAATCAAAAATGTCATTATCTCACACACATCCACACAAACACACAGTGTCACAATATCATCAAATACCTGGTCACAGTTAAATGTTTCTTACTGTTTCCATTTTTCAAATTGGTTTGTTTGTTCTATACTTTATTCAAATGAAATTTAAGTAAAGCTCCTATAGTCCAAATGGTGATGTGTCTTCAACCACATATATTTCCCCTTTGACCCTGTCTTTTTCTTTTGGAATAAATGTTTTAAGAAACCTGAATACTCAGTTGATAAGGTGCTGGCCTGCGAACCCAAAAGTCGCTGGTTCAATTCCCCATTCAGGACATATAACCAGGTTGCAAGCCAGATCTCCAACCAGGTCTGTAGCTGGAGGCAGGTAAAAGGCAACCATACATTGATGTCTTTCTCCCTTTCTGCCACTCTCCATCCCCCTCCCTAAAAATAATAAATAAAATATTTAAAAAAGAAAGAAAGAAAGGAACCTGAACATTTGATACAGCATTTCACATAGTCTGGGTTTGCTAATTATACTTACGTAGTATCATCCAACAGGTTTTTCTCCTCCTCATTTTCCATAAATTATTTGATAGACCTAGATGCTTAACCAGATTCAGATATATTGTTTGGCAAAATTCATTCATAGATGTTGTTATGAACTCAAATCAAGAGGCAAGGTGTCTGAGTATCTCTTTTTTCCAGTATTAGTACCTATTGATGATTTTTGCCCAAATTAACTAATCTACCAGGGTTGCAAAGTAGTCATATTTTATATTTCTTCCATTCTTAATTAGCTGAAATAATTCCTCAACAACTATTTAATTATATAGAGGTACAGTTTATATAAGAAAAAGAGATGTCTATTTCTTTCCCTCTGTTTTTTAGATTTTCAAATTAATGAGTTGTGCTTCAATATCTACCAGAGGTGACCTATTAGTTGCCTTTTAAAAAATCCATTAATATGTGGACATAAAATTTTAATGTGTTTCAATTCACTCCAATTATTGATGCTCAAATTTTTCTATATTTGGGCCATGAGGTCTTCATGTTGGCGTCTGAGTCCTTCAGGCAAGCCCTCTTGTTTTTGACTGCTCCCTTGCTTCCTGATATAATATTATCTATGGTCATCATTTCCTTCCCTGAAACAGTTTAAATCAACTCTTTCTCCAAAAAATTTTGTTCCCTTTTTATATATAATATTTAGATACTACAATCGTGGCAATGTGGATGCTCATCACTATTAGTCTATCACAGTTTTTAGGTCTTTCAGTGCACAAATTTAGAAAATATTCTTTGTTTTCTAAGAGAACGTATGACTATCAAATTATTTACTAAAAACTCTGTATTTTTCCCCACTAATTTGAGAGAGAGAACACTGAATCTTAACCACTAGATCACCAGGGAAACTGCCTTTCATGTATACCACCAATCACAATGCAATGAGTTATAATTTAAAAATTAAATGCATAAGGTGCTGGCCTGCAAACCAAAAAGGTCACTGGTTCATTCCCAGCCAGGGCATGTAACCAGGTTGCAAGCCAGGTCTCCAGCCAGGTCTGTAGCTGGAGGCAGGTGAAAGGCAACCATACATTGATCTTTTTCTCCCCCTCTGCCTTTTGCCCTTCCTCTCTCTAAAAATAATTAATAAAATCTTTATTAAAAATTAAATGCATTCACCAGAGTTGCTTCATTTTCACTACATACCTGTGAGGGGTGGGAAGAGTACCATGTAGCTTTTTACAGATGTGGCTCCATATACTTTGCCTCTGCGCCTGTAGCATGCTGAGCATATCTTTATGGTTTCATCTACCATGTTATATTGAACTGATCTATTTATGATATCATTTGAAATTCCTCTGTCTTATACAGACTTGCATTATGGTAAATGCTCAATCAGCATTCAGCATTTGTTATCTTTTATTTTTTTTAAGATTTTATTTATTATTTTTAGAGAGAGGGGAAGGGAGAGAGGCAGAGAGGGAGAGAAACATCAATGTGTGGTTGCCTTTCACCTGCCTCCAGCCACAGACCTGGCTGGAGACCTGGCTGTAGACCTGGCTTGCAACCTGGTTATGTGCCCTGGCTGGGAATCAAACCAGCGACCTTTGGGTTCGCAGGCTGGCACCTTATTCACTGTGCCACCAGCCAGGGCAGCATTTGTTATCCTTAAACTGAGTGCAGAACTGAGACATTTAGTTAAATCACTTACTCAGAACCTCACAAAAATAGCAAAAGTGGAACCAAAACCCAGACCTTATTTTTCTCAGCCTCATTCTATTACACAACACACTGAAGCAGTGAAACAAAGCAAGTAGCAGCCAGAGAAGCCTCTGGCCCTGTTTCTCTGAGAGCTGTGGTCAGTGGATCCCAGCAAAGCTGCAAACAACCTCCTAGTGGTCCGAGATGAGTTCAGCATGCAGAAAGGTATCTGAGGCTTCCTCTCTGTCAGCCCAAAAAGGAAATAATAATAATAATAATAATGAAGCATAAACTTTTATCCAAAGACGTCTCTGATGGTTTCTGGAGTATGTAATTGTCAAATAATTCTGGTTTTTATGGATAGATACGTACATACCTACATATATATAATTTTTAGATTAAAATTTTCTAAACAATTGCTACTGATCCCTTTGCTTTTTAATCTCCTACTTGAAAATATATTAAACTAAAGAAATACAATTCTTCAAGTTATGCAGATCTGTGTAATTAACTGCCAACCTGTTCTAGTCCGTATGTTACATGTTTTCACATGTGGTAGGGTAAGATTCCTTTGGACATTTACAAAAAAATTTATTATCTGCAAGTAAAATTATAATAAAAACTGTTCGCCGGTGGTTTGCTTCACTCAATACTCTATAAAATGAATATTCTGGAGTTCTTTTGTTTTGTTTTGTGTTTCCAAGTTATAAGATCACCCAACTTTGATGATGTAAACCTCTGTCTTCCCTCTTGCAAAGTATATAATCTTTATTTTGGCTTCTTCCTCTCTGATGACTAAATTGGAAAGTCCTCAAAGCCGTATTTCAAAGCCATATGTGACCTTAAAGAAATGATTTTTTTATATGCTACCTTTTATTTTAAGGTAACTTTTCAAATGTAGACCATGCATTCCATTATGTTTAGCTGTCAAGCTCAGCCTTCATTTGCATTTCTTCCCACTGCTATAATTTTGAGAACTGGCAGGTGACCAAAGAAGACAAAATGTGCATCTACCATCCAGAGTGCCATGTAGGCTTTTTTATTATAATTAAGTAGCATAGATATTCATGATTAGATCAAGGTCAGAGGAGCAGAATATCAGAGCCAAGGACTTAAAGGTACGAAGAATAGAAAAATTGCTTTCTAAAGTTTTTTTAATAGTGATGACGACAATCTTTAAGTTTTGCAATAAAACATTTTAAATAGCTCATCTGTTTTATTTTAAAATGTGCAGGCCTGGTGTGCTTGCACATTAAACAGGAGCTTGAAGTCTAAGTTGCATTTTCATTCCAGTTTTTCTCAACTTCCCATCTCAGCTCCTGGGGCAGAAAAGCAATTTGAGAATTATAATGACAATGGATTTTTTTTTAAAGGCCAAGTCTACGTGACACCCAAAATTATTTGTGCAGAGGCATAAGTTTTCTATTAAGTCTAATGGATTAATCCAAGGAGGCAGTGCAATGCGTAGATGTAGATGTTTTCAACTTCTAACATTTGGTGATAACTCTAAGCTCTGAGATGGGACAGGCATATAGCTGTATGTACAGTTCTTTTGCCTGCCCCTTCTAACTAGCCTATTGGCTCCTGCTCAGTCCAAGTTAAGTTACTACTTCTTCCCTCTGACTTATAAAGCAGGTGGTTCATTATTCCTCTATCTCCTTGGCTAAGTTTTCTCCTCCTCACTGATGCAGAGCCCTAAGGTTCATTCCACAGATCCTGGCTCTACCCTTCCCACCCTCTTTCCTGAAGTAACCTCTAGTCCCATAGTTTTTAACACTAATTGTACACCAAGCACTCAATTTCATATTGGTGTCTCTTGTCACTTTGAAACTCACACATCTAACTTGCTATTCAACATTTTGAATTTAGTTATTTAATAGTCTCAAACTTAACCTGATCAAAACCCTACTCTTGATTCTTCCAACTTCAAACTGACTTATTTCTTATCTTCCATCTCAATGTAATTCACCAACATCCAATTGTTTAAGGGGAGAAAATAAGGAGACTTCCTCAATTTTCTCATTTTTTCAACCTTCCTCCACATCAGAAAATCTGATTGATTGTTTAGAAACACGTCCCACCATGTTCACGTCTTTTTGACGCAACTATTACATGTCCAAATTACAACTACCTCTTGCCTATCTTCCAGATTCCTCTCTGTTTGCTAAAACTCACTCTCTGTACAGCTATAAGTTTCAGAGTAAAGGTTTTAAAAACATGTATCATAAGATATCTTTACTCTGTGTAAAATATCTCAATGGTCTCCCATAACACTGAGGATAAAAATCTAAGAGCTTCTTACTTTCACTTACAGTCTGACCCCTGACCAATTCTTGGACCTCCTTCCCTCCCTGCCTGCTCACTAACTGAGCTACTGCTGCCCCACTGGCCTTCACTGTTTCTGAACCTCTCCCTGCTCATGATATGCCTGGCGTATGCTTCCGCCAAGGCTTTTTGCTCACTCCCTGTCTACTCAACCATCAGTTCAGCTTTCAACTTGAAAAGTGTCAACATCAAACCCCACAATGGGTTCCTCTATCTATTTTATTATTGAATTTGCCTAACATTTTTCTGCTTGCTTACTGTCATCTCCACCAGAAAGAAAGTGCGGGGATTTGTAGGTCATGTTTACTGCTATATTTTTAAGGCCTAGAAAAGTCATTGGCATACCGTAGTTACTTAATAAATATGTTAAATGAATAAATAATTGCATTCACATTTGTTTGGCATCAATTATGAGCACTCACAGTATTGGCTAAAATTTTAGACCTCATTCATGCTTAATCACTTCTTGTTCTTGACCATTTTGTTTTTGTTGCTTCACATCACCATATCAGAGACAATTTTACTTGTTTAAATAAATTCATTTTTCAAAGTGTGTATTTAGTTGACGCCAATGCTACTCAAAGCCTAATCCATTGAGCAGAGCTGATCAATAAACTGTTACTGGTATGCAACAAAATAAATACAGAGACTGAGAAAAAAACATGAAATATTTATGAAAAGTTGCATTTTATGTCTATTGAATCTAATAATAAAAATATAAAGAATTATAATTTGTATGTTTTTGTTTCTTATTCTTTCAGTATTTCATTTTTATTGTATTTCACAAATATATTGACCATGATAACTGAGAATTTTTTAAAACGATCTTTGCACATAGTTTAAGATGCACCTAGTCTGAGCTATCTCTCTTTAGAAATAGTGTAATATCAGTATTTAACTCTTTAATAAAACTTCAGGTGTCAATTTACTATGCAAGAAATAGTGGTTTATTTATACAAAAAATAAATAGTAAGTTTAAAGCATATATTCAACACGTTATTGAATATGAAATATAGGAAGAAAATTGAGGATGTATCTTTAGAAATAGTCTTTCATCTTATAAATAAAGCCTATGTGAAAGCATAGAGTAAGTTGGATCAATGCCAGTAATAACCCTACTATCTACACAGCACTGTTTTTGCAAGAGTTGAGCAGAGAACAGGTTGATAAGAAGCAGAGACAAGATCATACAGAAATGTCAGGAAGTTAAGCCTCCTATCCAACACCTGCTCAAATTTGGTCCCTAAACAGTTCATCAAGATATTCCCAGTTCTCATATTACTAAAACCTTAAGTAAACTAATTGAGTTAACTAGTAAAGTCTCAAAATAAAGCAGTTCTTCCTGCAATAATAAAGAGATATCCCTATTAACTTTTTTCCTAAGAAATACAAACCTTGGCCACTCACAGGTGCTTCTGTCCCTTGGGCTTTCTCAGTCCTTAGGGCCTTTTTTGTGTCTGGAAATAGTGGCCAAAAAAAAAGGCAATGGTGATTACAGCCCATCTCCTGTCAGTAATTAACCAACATACTTCCACTTGACCTCAACACATTTCACAGAGGCCACCAAGGAGCCACAGCTACAATCATTTCTGGTCACTAGCAATTGACTGGATTTGATTCAGTGACTTAGAGGTAAAAGGTTCCATATTCAATTACCAGGCCCCCAGCTTTCTCAATTAATCAAAGACTGACATAATAGGTTTATTACAACTCTTAAAGAAAAGACCAAATCAATATAATCACTCTTTAACCTTACAAAGAAATGTTAATATACTTTGTTTAAATATAAAATTCAAAACTCTGCAGCATTTAAATGAACTTGGTTAGAATACACTGAATCTTGAATTTTATTATAGGAAACCTGAACATAATCAAAGTGACAACCAAACTATACTTACATTGAGTTTAACAATTTTCTTTGGAGAAATCAAATGTTTTCACATTTACTTTACCTTTTATCCTGAAACTATGGTTTGGTGTCTATGTAATTTGTGTAAGGATTTATCCAGACAAAGGAGTTCTATAAAACATTTTAACAATCATAATGAACTTATTAACTAAACAGGGGTCTCTTATCTGTCATTGTATCTGGAAGTTTTAATAGAGTCAAAGAAAAGATGGAATCTGAATCATAAAAGAAGCAACAATGCAGTTGCAAATCCTTCACAGGGAGGGACTGCAAACATTTAAAGCAATAAAATGTTCCTGATACAAAAGCAACAGCCATCCAAACCGAGAGGAAAGTACTGGAAAAGTCAAAACCCAGCTAATCCAATCTGAACTTTCAGTGACACTATCAACATGTAAAAAGGCATTTGAAGAGTTCACAGTTTAACCTTCTGTCTGAGATTCAAGGATAAAGTCAAAGCGGAGAACACATTTCCCTTCATCTCCATGTCAAAATAAGAAACCACCTTCTACATGACAAGTCAAGTGAGGATTATTTATATAGCACTTTATATTTAAAAATTGTACCAGTTCTTTGTGTTAAAGCTGTAAAAGAAAGTTCAGGTTGTCTTATTCATTAACAAGTTCAAGTTAGAGACTTCTGAGAGATTCTAAATTTTTTTTTACTTTGGTGTTTTGTCCCCTTTCTTCCCTTTTTAATATGTTCCCACTGATCTTACCTTTTTCATGTTTTACATCAGCTGTCAGGCACCACCTTGGGCTGGTCACCAGGATGCCAGAGCCCTTGTCAGAGCTTGTTCCTTTGAATTCAACCCCATAGGTCATAAATCTTTCTCACTTTACTGTCCTTCATCCCTACAATTGCCATCCTTCTGTCTGACATCTTGGAAAATATAAGAACAGTTCCTTTACAAATGCATAGTATCTTCAGTCATTTGCAGGTCCCTCCCTCCTGACAACCTTTGGGGTGTCTGTTAATGCACTAAAAACACCCTGTCTGCGACATCTTCAGGGAGATCTGGCCAGCTGGTTGGACCATGCCAAGGAAAAAAATGATGGCTGCTACAGTGAGCTTCATGTGGAAGATAGAATATTTCTTCACCCTTCTTCCTCTCTTCATTTTCCAGCTCCTTTACAAAATATGCATTATGCAGGTAAGGAAGGGTAATTAATACCACCACTAAGACCAATACATTCCATCCAGCAATTAAACTATAAATGCTTATCACTACAAGCTCTAATTTCCAGAGCTAAGTGGGGTCAGGTGGAGGCATACCTAGGCATTATCTTGGTATGTTGTTTCTCCTGTAGAACTACAAATGTCTTTGAGTAGGTGCAGGCAATACCTCAGAGTACATAGTTATAAGACATAAGAGCAGTAAACAAAAATATGAGATCTAAGAGCAATTACCTAACCTCCTTTTCGCCAAAGGTTTTGCCTTCCTCCCTCATTAAGCTTTTAAAATCTCGCACTAACAAGTAGTTAAAATGACTGATTTGAGTACCACCCTCACTGTACTCTTAAGTACTAATGAGCAAGTGATTCTCTCCCTACCCACCCTCAGTTCCCTGATGAATCAGTCCCTATGCTGTGGAGAAATCAGAGGAAAACAAAACATCCAAAGCATCCTTTATAAATAGGATTTAAACAATTTTTGATGCAGTAATGCTCAAAGACTAAATTACTTATGAAGAAATAGTATGATCATATATCAAATGATCACAAAAGTCACTGAAGAAATGTGAGACTTTATTGCAACCCCCAGCTTGGAATTTAGATGGCTAATGAGTGAGTTGTATTTATATATCATAGACCAACAGAGCTGAAAAGAAACTAAGAGATTAACTTACTCAACTACTTCATTTGTTGAAGAGGAAACTAAGGCCCAGAAAAATTGGTGATTTGGAAGAGATGAGTAGTTCCACAGTTAATGGTAATGAAAGGAACAGCAGAATATACCTTCTGACTCTCAGTAGAAGGCTTATTTCTCTAAACCTGGGGTCAGCAAATGACAGCTTACAGGCCATACCCAGCCCACTGTTGTTTTCTGTATGTCCTGTCAAGTAAGAAGGTTTTTACATTTTTCTATAGTTGAAAAAAAGTCAAAAGAAGAAGAATATTTTGTGGCCCATTAAAATTATGTGAAATCCAAAATTCAGTGTCCATAAATAAAGTTTCATTAGGACACAGCCATTCTTGTTTGTCATACTATGTTCTACTTATGCATAAAAACAGCAGAATCAAGAAGTTGCAGTAGAATCTATATGCAGAAATATTTTCTAACTGATCCTTTACAGAAAGTTTGGTGACCCTGCTTTAAACAGTGCATGAAAGCCAGGCTATTTTGCTAAATTCAGATTCCCTCCTGTCACAAAACCCCCAAAATATTACCTATATATCCAATAATTAAAATCAGAAAAATGTTTTAGAATTAAGAAATTAATGAGTATAAAAATACTAAGTAATTCATAGCAAGCCCTGAATTCTCTGGGCAAACAACACAAATTACTGATTCTTTATCTTCATATGTAGTGACACCTGATATTCCTTCTGACTGAGCCTTCCCTGAATAATATCCTATATTTTTTAACTTGACATAAATTACAATAAATTCTGATAAACTAACTTGTAAACACCTCACCAAATCTAGATGCCCCGTTTTATTGCAAAGGACAAAAACTAATACTTATGGGTAACCTACGTGTCATCACTTCTGAAAGATTACTTTACGGTATCTAATTTAATCCTCCCAGCAAGCCTGCGTAGCTTGAAGTCACCCTATTAATACATGGCAGAGAGGCTATCCCGACTCAGGGCTAGTATCAACACCAATACCTTGCTGTTACCCACAACGCCTCTCTTGCAGCTGGGTTAAAAATCCCTGATACATTGTCTATAGGTTCCAAAATATATACAGTCATGTTTGCCAGGAACTTCAAAGAAAATGGTTAGAATATATTTCTCAAGAGAGGCAAAGGGAACTTCCATTATCATAGGCTGGAATTAGATTTTGCCTCTGGAAGAAATAATCACCAGTATAAAAGCAATAAAAGAACCAGGAATAAAGCATTATAAAATTCCATATTTTAAATTTAGTAGCCATTCTTGACCTTCACTTCCAAGACATACATTTAAAATATGTTGACATGAAGGCCAATGATGTTGCCATTTGACATTACTGGCTATTCAAAGGTGAAAATGAATCTCTATTGACAGCAATTATTTCTGAATTCTCAGAGACTTGTCTGAAATAAAAGTATTTAAAATTTTAAAAGGGGATGATTTCAGAACTTGAGGCAGAAGCAGAAATGATTTCAAGCCTTCAAGACACTGGATCCTTTTTTAGATTAGGCAATATATTAATATTGCTTCACTAAAGATTAATAGTACATTTGCCACATTATTAAGTTAACAGGTTTCTATGTCTATGATTCATGCTGATAATAACTTTATTTCTATTAACAATAATTCTCATTTGAAATCAGTAACAGAAACTTCCAGGTTGTGCTGGGAGACTTTTAGTCTTACAGTGGTGCTGCTGCCAGCACTTAAAAAATATATATATTTATTTTCCTCTGATTAGGTGATACATGCCTAATAATTTTATTGAACTAGGGCAGAGCTAGCTCATGTCCCCTTCATTCCTGCCATCCGTATCCAACCAAAACAACCCCATGGGTCATATTAAAGATCAGAAGGTAAGTTATCATCGGTTAATGTTTTATATAGATAGAAAAAAATCTTCTGGAGAATATAGTCCATAAGTGGAATTAAGCAGTTAACATAGCAATAGGTTCCTTTTACAACTGGTGGGCTGGTTAACAGGGACTCTGATCTCCTATCCCCCCTCAAATGGCATAATTGATCATAGAGAAGAGGTTAGGGAAGGTTTCAAGCAAGAGATTATCATCTGGACTAGTTTAAGCAAGGCTGCCCGCCCAGGACAGTGGGAAGGCAGAAATCCAAAGGTAGTTTGCACACTGTTAAGAAAAATTGGGGAACACGGTGTGTTCCAGTCAGTGAGTAGCATTTTTTCCAGTCAGTTGATGCCACTGTGAATTAAAGAAACACTCTGTGCTGCTAATGATAATAATAAAGATGTGACTATTCCAACAAAGCTCATTAACTAGAAAAGTGAAGAGAGGCCCCCTTTCCTGTGACAACATGCTTTAGTTCTGATGCTACAATCGAACAACAGGTTTGGAATGCATGAAGAGGCTCCAAGTTCCAGTTTGAGTTCTGGTTAGTATTTAGGTTATTTTAAAAATGAACTTCTAACATGACTTTGAGGGCTTGGGGTAGCATGGAAGATTTTTATTATTGTTATTACTTATGTGCTACTTTATTATATAAACCTTCTTCGCATCATTCCCTTTTTGGTCATGTAATGTCACACACTTGATTTTCAAAAGACAGTATATAGACACAAGGATGTCTCCTTTTTTCTCATGCTGCTTGGCTCATATTGGGAACAAGGCCAATTCAGGGAGCCCACAAAGAAGCCTCCAACAAGAAACATGTTCCCACCCTGGGCTCCTCTTCTTAAGAGGAAAACATGCCACTGAACTAGATGCTGCTTAAAGGATCTAGTCTAGGCCCAAACTTTTTTTCATTTTTTAATCAGGGTGCAAACAAACATCCTCAACAGTTTCTACTGACTTTTGCTTTATTCTTTAAAAAATAAAAAGCTATATGCAATATTTAAGTTATTTGATTTCTTCTGTTATCCTAAGCATAAAATTAGTGCCACTGTGAATCCTCATAGGAAAACTAGGAAAACTGAGAAGATAGACTAGATGACAAGATTCCTCCATAAAGAATTAGTAGGACCCTGGCTGGTGTGGCTCACGGGATTGGCGCCAACCTGCGAACCCAAAGTCACTGGTTCAATTCCCTAGTCAGGGCACCTAACCACAGGCTGCAAGCCAGGTCTCCAGTCAGATCCGTAGCTGGAGGCAGGTGAAGAAAGGCAACCACACATTGCTGTCTCTCTCCCTCTTCGCCTCCCTTCCTGCCCTTCTCTCTGAAAATAATGAATAAAAAAGGTTTTTTAATCTTAAAAACAAACAAACAAAAGAATCAGTAGGTAAAGCTCCTGCTGCCCTTTGACAGCTCATAATTGGGGCCTTAAAGACCTCCAGGTCATCTGTCACAGAGTATGGGCAAGAAACAAGATACCTGCTGCAAGAGTCCTTCTCCCGCATTAAACCCCTGTCCTAAAGCGGGACTCCTTTGCCCCTCAAATAGAGATTCCCTTGGGATATTACCTGCAGACCATGAACTCCAACCCCAACTTGGATGGATTTCTCCTGCCAGTTGCAGTCATGAATGTCATCAGCATCCTACCCCTATTAATTCTGGCTCCTTGTATGAAGTATCTCAGTACCTGCCTATGTCCCACTAAGAGAGATACATCAGCTTTGGTGGCCTGCATTAGTAAGTACAACTTACCATCACATGTGAATAATTTGCAAACTTTTAAAATAAAAATACAATCTGCTAAGATTTAAGATAGCAATACACTGTACGACAAAGTCTGATGCTGAAAAGTTGAGAAGGTGCATTTGAAAGTGATAACATCCAACATCTCAAATCTCTATGTAGATATCAGTGTCCCATTTTCTTCCCATTCTATTACGCTTCCTCAGTAGACACACCTGATAGAAAGACATGGTGAAATTTCAATGCCACCAAATGGCTCATCTTCCTTCAGTGAAGGCAGTCGTCACTCTTAAGTCAATATTGAGTGTGCTCTTAAAAATTACCACAGGTAATGAACCTAAAAATATAATTTGAGGCTATACTTGGGAGGCATTAACTTCTGAACCAGTAACAAAATGTATTTAAAATTAGTACTTTGGTTAACAGCTTCAGTGTAGTACTTCTTCCAATAACAAGGTATATAGTAATTAATTTCCAAACATTATTCTAGGTTTATTGAGGTATAATTGATATGTAACATTGTGTAAGTTTGAAATGCACAATGTGATGATTGGATACACATTTTGCCCAATATTTCCCAGAGAAAGGTTAATTAATATGTCCTTTATCTCACAAAATGACCATTTTTCTGTTGTTGTTGTTGTTGTTGTTATGATTGGGAACATTAAAGCTCTACTCTCATTTTTTTAGTAAAAAAATTAATTAGGGCACCTTAGAACATAATTAATGGACCATAAGATGAATTTTCTCTGATAAAATGGGACAGGAGGAGCCAAAGTGCATTCCAATCACATTCGCCTCTACCTCACTGTGGAGCCTGGGCACTGATGTAGAACAAGAGGGCAGGGGCTGGCCCAGTAACACCAGGCTCAGGCTAAAAGAGTCAGAGATCTGGGTCTCAGCTGCTGCCCAGCCACCAAGGCGCTTCTGGGTGACTTTGAAAAGCCACCTAACCTTTCCTGTCTTCTAGTTCTCTCATTCTTCACAGTAAGGGGGCATACCTTAGAACGACGTTGGGTCCTTCTGTTCTGTAGGATGTTGGAAATCACATAGGGATGACAACAGAGCCTGGAGCATGATCCTGGCACACAGTGAGAGCTCTGTGCACATCAGCAGACACAAGTCATCACTTGCAATTGTTTATTAAGCATAAACAAAAAGCCAAGAGTATTGGAAACTCAAGAAATATCATATAATGGTAACCTGATGCCTCATTGCCTACTTAAGAAATCATTTCATTAAAATACTGTAGTCAAGGCCAGGCATCACAAAGGTTCTCTTATCTTTATTAACCTGTTCTGGTTCTTCATTCCTCCTTTTTAGAGATCTGCAGAGACCATGCATGCAATCTTCTAGTATTTTTTGGGTTTTTTTTTTTTTTTTTTTTCTCTGTCTCTCTATTTACAGAAGTTACACAGTGTGTGTGCTTCCTATTACTAAAGAAGGCCATCAACAAGAGTACTCCAGGTCATGTAGCTGTGTAGACTTCTTTCTGGAAGGAACTCCAAGTGACTAAACTCACTTCAGTTTTCTCATTTTGTTGTCTTCCATTTTAGAGGCCTTTTAGTACATAAACTTTTATGATTTATTCTCTAAGCCAAACCTTGACATTATTTATTATAATAGGTTTAGGCAAACTATAAATATGAATAGGTTTTGACTATCCTTAAATCTTAAAAAGTGTTTGTGTATGCCAATATAGAAATCTCCAAACCAGTATTAAGTGAATGTCCAGAATTATTTGAAGATGTGCATACCCTTGGAAAGTACACAATTAAAACATTTGCTGTCTTATACAGTACCATGAAAATCCAGTCTGAGCTCCCAATTTTGCTTACTTACAAAAGAAAGTTGCTTAATTGAAAATATGCTATATAACATGGCTGAATGAATTACTTTAGAAATCCTTCCTAAGACCAAGGAACATTAAATTGACTTTAAATATGAGCAACTCTCTCTTGGACAATTTTCCAGTTTTGCATATTTGAAATCATGTATTTTCTTAAAGAAGGATATAATTTTTTGGATAGAGGAAAGTTAGAGATATCTAATATATTGTTTGATATTAATGAATTAAAATTTTCCCTTCAAGATGGCTAACAAGGTTGTTGGGTAGCAATAAAAGGGAAAAAAACTAGGTTCACTTAAAAATAACTGAACTATGTCCCTCTGAGTACAGAACACTGAATTCAGTTGTTTCTGAACTAGATATTTGTTCGCTTACATATTTATTCATTAATCTGTATGATATTTTGCTATAGAAATATTTATTTTATTAAAGATTTTATTTATTATTTCCAGAGAGAGAAGAAGGGAGAGAAGCAGCGAAAAGAGAGAAACATCAATGTTTGGTTGCCTTTCACCTGCCTCCAGCCACAGAGCTTGCTGGAGACCTGGCTTGCAATCTCATTATGTGCCTTGGCTGGGGAAGAAATATTTAAAGTATGATGATGTGCATCTTTTTTAAGTAGATGTTTGCTTAAGTTTTCCATATTCTGCTTATGATTATAAAAGCTTAAGTTTTATCAAAATATATAAGCATAAAACTAGAGTACTTTTTATTGTAATTTATGAGACTGAATTAGTCTAATATTAAAATTTCCTGTCACTTTGAACTGGGAGGCTTTGAAACTGTGAGGGAAAGGGAAAGGGATTGAGCAAAAAAGGGAAAATAAAAGAGGAACAACTCAGGGACACGGACAACATCATGGTGATTGCTAGGGTAGGGATGGGGGAGGAGACAAGGGAAGGAAAGAACAAGGAGGATAAATGGTGATGGATAGAGATTTGACTTGGGGTGGTGAACACACAATAATGTACAGATGATGACATGTTGTATAATTGTGTGCCTGAAACCTATAAAATTTTGTTAACCAGTGTTATCCCAGTAAATTCAATTAGAAGAAAAAATGTAATGTGTTAAGTGTATAAATTATTAACAAACAAATATTTATGAATTCTTAATTTGAACCTAGACACCTTCATATACATATCCCATTCAAACTCATGATAAACCAGCATTTGATAGGTCAAGAGTCTCGAAGATAATGTGTCATTCGAATTCAGCTATTCTAATCCTAAAGTCATTGCATTATTATTTTTTTTTCAATCTTCACCTGAGGATATATTTATTGATTTTAGAGAGGTGGGAATGGAGAAGGAGAGGGAGAGAAAGAAAGAGAGAAAGAGAGAGAGAAGAGAGAAAGAGAAACAGCGATTGGTTCCCTCCCTTATGTACTCCGATATGGGATTAAACTCACATATGTTTACCAAGTTAATTTGGTATCCTTTCTGTTATTTCCAAATAAGGATCTACAGTGAATGAAGAAACTATTTTATCACTATGGGCAATTACTCCTTAGACCGCCACTCCCTTCCATGTTCAGTCATTCTCCTTCCAGGGGCTGTGATGTTTCAGGATGCAGATGGTGCAGACAGTGCCAATGCCTCCTGTTTGGTGTCACAATCATAGCCCAGGCCAAGAGTGAGGAATGAGTAAATCTTATTCAGTTGGTCAAACTAAAAATTTAATATGGGAAAAACTAAACTTACTTTTTTTATGTCTCTTATAAACTATGCAACTAAAGAAGGGCTTCTGATTCAAAGTGTGCATTCATAAGTTTAGTCACCTAAAGAAATCAAGACATGTGCAACAGTACCAACTATTTTTTTTTAAACCTCCAGGCCCTGGCTGGTGGCACCGTGGATAAGGTGCCAGCCTGCAAACCCAGAGGTTGTTGGTTTGATTCCCCAGTCAGGGCACATAACCAGGTTGCAAGCCATGTCTCCAGCCAGGTCCGTAGCTGGAGGCAGGTGAAAGGCAACCATACATTGATGTTTCTCTCTCTCTCTGCCTCTCTCCCTTCCTTTCTCTCTGGAAATAATAAATAAAATCTTTAAAAAAAAAAAAAAAAAGTCTTCCAAAACTTCCAGAACTGTGAAAACAAAGGCTTGATATCCTTACAGTGTTTCTTCAAGACTGTATTTTTTCTAACATTACATATGACAGGATTTATCTCTTTAAAACTCAACCTTAATTCACCAAATATTTAGAATCAGTAATATAATTTTGATTAATCCATGTGTCATAATTGGATATACTTCATTTTACCCCTTTTCAGTTAAAAAAAAATGTTTAAATCACAAGTATTTCCTTTCTTTAGCCTTAATTAATATCCTGCAGTATATGGCATTTAGTAGTTAGTGCTGACACACACAAGTATTAATCTGACTAAAATTAGCCTAATTAAGATTGTTATTAAGCCTTACACAAAGCAGAAGTGTACAACACAGTAGGTAGCAATTATCTTGGCTTTTAAATGACATTTAAATTGAAATGTGGCTGAAGTACATTCAAATATCTGCCAGACCTTCCTCTTTAAAATAAAAACTTGAAAATTCAATTTCTAACTCTAAGTCCTTTATGATGTAGGTATAGCCAAAAAGTTGGTCACTTTTTTGCACAACCAGTAACTTCTACTAGTTTTAATAATTGGCAGTAAAATAAATTTTCTTTTTTGGTAGGAACAAAGGTATTTGATAAACTAAAAATAGAGTCAGGGATCCAGTCATCTTCACCAAAAATAGGATTACTTTAGCAAAACTACTTTTTCTCTATTGTAATTTCAGAACTGATAGGTTGTTGTAGGAAATATATCTCAGTGTATACCCATTGTAAAGACCTGATGGGGGAACTGTGAGACCCATAAAAGGAGGAAGGTGTAAATATCTCATCTGAATAATTTGTTTGCTCAAGTGTTCATTTGTTTAATAAAAACATTAATATTCTCAGGTTCTTTTTTTTTTTCTTTTTTCCTTTGTTAAGTCCTCACCCAAGGGCATGCTTATTGATTTTAGAGAAAGAGAGGAAGGGAGGGAGAGAGAGAAGAAGATAAACATCAATATGAGAGAGAAACATTGATTGGTTGCCTTGTATGCACCCTGACTGGAGACTGAACCTGCAATGTAGGCATGTGCCCTGATCAGGAATCAACCCACAACCTTCTGATTTACAGGACAATGCCCCAACCCACTGAGCCACACCAGCCAGAGCAGGCTCTTATTTTTAAAGTTGACATCAATATTGTAATTATATTTGAGGTGAAGTAGACTATCTAGTATACCATCTGAAGCAATAATTATTGGCTTATAGATACATTCTATCTGATCTCATGTAAATGAGTTACCTGTTCCATTCTCAGAAATTAAAGCACAAGTTGAATCTCCTGAGATGAGTTCCAGTGGTCTAATGGGAAACAAAAGACAGAATATGGATAGCTCAGTTCAAACACAGAAATGCATCACTAATCAGAGGAAGAATAAAAGTAAAAAACATATGCCATTCTAATAGTCATTGAGAAATACCTTCCACAAAGGAGGCAGATACATAAAACAATAACATTATAGCTGTCTCTAAGAGAGTGGTTTATGGATACCAATATGTTCTTCACATGAGCAAATTTCCTATTGTGGAAATTTGCCAAAATCAGAGACCCGAGGACAATTTCTCAAGAATTCAATAGAATTTTCATACTATGATTGTATTACATATCAGAGACTCATACATCAGACTACCTATAAAAAACCAATGCTTTTCTCAGTGTGTAAATTTAGCCAATAACTGAAGAATCTTAACAGTTCCATGTTTTAGTGTAAGACTTTGCTTCAGCATGAAATATCTAGTGTAACCTTAATGTCTGAATAAATCCTGGCTTTCTTTTCTTTCATTGTGGTCTAATTTGGAAAATTATTACATGGTAGAATAATAGAATAAACTATAAGAGCTTTAATACTCTTATGGACTTGTCTAGAACTACACAGCCAATATTAAAACATACATTATTTATCTGAGTATAATATTTCCTTTGGAACCATGTGCTCTATCTTGTAAATACAGGTCCACTAGAGGTTTAAAATGTGTACATTCTGATAAAATGCACTCTGCTTTGGATGAATTATGATCTCATAGAAGTTAAGAATAAAAATGGAGTAGATTAAATTTAGGTTGGAGTCAAACTTTGTTTTAAATTTCAAAAAAGTCATTTTTCACTGGCACCAGAATGCAGTAGCAAATAAAAAACAAATGCGGTTATCCAGATCCTTCAGGTAATAGTATATGCTTTGCCTTAAAACATCTGAATAAATAAGTTAAATATTTGTGCTTTGCTTCAAATCGTCTGGAGAACTATCTTTCACTGGCTTTTGCTAGATCAGTTCTCTGAGTGCTCCACACTAGAGCAGTAGTTCTCAGAGTAGAATGTGCACAAGAATCTTCTAGGGATCTTGTTTAAATGCAAATCTGACTCAGTCTTGTTGAGAACCTGCATGGCCAACAATCTTCCAGGTGATACTTAACGCTACTGGTCAGGGCTTACACTTTGTGTCAAGGACAGAAGAAGAGGCCAAAAGATTGTTCCCTCACATGTCACACCTATGTGCAGGCAGCCATGACCCAGATAAAAATACCACGACTCGTCATCGGGTTAGAGGGAAAACTCCAGAGTAGGCAATAAAAGCTGATGACTGAGCTGCTGCACTCATGGGCCAAGTCTGGCCTACCATTGTCTTTGCTTGCTTTTTTTGTTTGTTTTTTTAATAAACTGTGAACTTTTTATTGGCCTCTGGCCCCAAGGGGATGCCCCATTTCTGCTGCTTTTAATGCCTCAAAACTTTGGTGTCATTGACCTCAGACACCACTTTGCCATCCCCAATCCTGTGGCTGGTGGTCTTTTGGATGGTTTGTAAGGAGAGGCTGTTGTCCAGGGCATCAACAAGGTTGAAGTCTTCCCCTTCTTCCAACAGGCGGTGGTAGGTGGCAATCTCAGCCTCCAGCTTGACCTTGATGTTTAGCAGGGACTCATACTCCTGGGCCTGGCGTAGCCCCTCTGCCTGGGTCTGGGCCAGCTCTGATTCCAGGTGCTGCAGGATCCCATTGAATTGCTCTATCTGCATGGCGTAGTGTGTCTCCACCTCCCTCAGGTTGTTCTTCAAACTGGTCTTCAGATTTCTCATCCAAGGACTGGACATTACGTCTCAGCTCTGTGAGTGTCATCTTAGCAGTCCCTATCTCAGCGGTCTGAGAGGTGACCACTGTGGTGCTCTCCTCAATCTGATGGGACCAGTATTTGTCTAGCTCCAATCGGTTCTTCTGAGCCAGCTCCTCATACTGGGCCCGGATGTCTGCCATGATTTTGCTGAGGTCCTGAGATTTGGGGGCATCCAACTCCACGGTCAACTCACAGTTGGTAATCTGGTTTTGTAGGCCATTTACTTCCTCCTCATGGTTCTTCTTCATAAAGAGAAGCTCCTCCTTGAGGGACTCAATCTCTGTCTCCAGCTGCAGCCGAGTGATGTTGGTGTCATCAATGACCTTTCGGAGCCCATTTATGTCATTCTCCACAGACTGGTGCATGGCCAGCTCCATCTCATACTTGACTCTGAAGTCATCAGTAGCAAGATGGGCCTTGTCAATCTGCAGAACGATTTGGGCATTGCCCACAGAATTTTGAAAGATCTGAGCCCTCAGGTCTTCGATGGTCTTGAAATAATGCCCCCAGTCTTTGACCTGGGGTCCCTTCCTGTCTAGGTGTTCCTGGATTTTGCTCTCCAATCTCCGATTATCAGCCTCCAGGCTTCTCACCCTCTCCAGGTAGGAGGCCAGGTGGTCATTCAGGCATTGCATAATCTCCTTGTCACCCTGGATGCCCCCTATGCCTGCCAGACTCCTGGCCATCCCTGCAGCCAGTCCCCCAGATCTCCAGTTGCCCCGCATGCTGGTGCCGTGGGACACCGAGATCCAGGAGCCAGAGCCCCCCACGCCTGCGTAGACGCTGGCTGCGCTGCTGGCTGGCCAGACCCGGTGGCTGGGCGACTGCACAGAGCCCACGGTCTGGTAGCTTGTGGAGAAGCTGGAGCATGTGCTGAAGCTCATGTTGCTCAGGGAGAAAGACAAGAATCCTAGACAGGGGTTGGAGCTGCAATTCTACCATTGGCTTTGTACTGCCTGCAAGCTATGAGTTTTTAACAGCTGGATGTTGGCAATTGATTTGATGATAAGAAATAATAACTTTATGATTGAATTCCATCAAAAAAATTGTAAAACTTTAGTCTATCTCTTGTTGCATTAGTACTTACATATTTTTAAAATTTGCCTTTGTTCCACAGAAACTAAAATGTTTATTACTGGCCTTATACAGAAAATTTTTCTTTCTTTTTTTTCCTGATCTCTTATCTAAACTATTGCTTCTATTTATTTCCTGAATAAAATATAAGCCTTTTTGCATATTACATGTGATAAACTAAAAAGAAAGGGGCAGGGAGTAAGAGACCATGATATTTTTTTTTAATCTAAATTGCCCTACATTAGTTAGAATGAGGAGTATCATAGAAGATTGTCATAGAATTCAAATTCTAAAATAAGAAAGCAAAGAAAGTTTGAGAACTTATTCCTAACAGGCTTCATGCTCTCTTTCAAGTTAACATAATTAACTTGACAATATGATTGGTGCAACTTGAGTAACTTAATTTTTTTATAATACCTAAAACATACCTGTGTTCATCTTCTAGGGCTACCATAGACTAGGATACCATAGACTAGGCGGCTATTTGTTTCTCACAATTCTGGACAGTTCAAGTCCCAGATGAAAGTGTGGATGGATTTGATTTTTCTTGAGGCCTTTCTTTGACTTGCAGATGGCCACTTTCTTGTGTTGTTGTGGCCTTTCCTTGGTGCAAGTACTGATGTTGTGTCTTTTTATTGTATTCTCCTGAGCATACTGGTCCTACTAAAATTTGGCCCCACACTTATGACCTCATTTAACCTTAAAACCTCTTGTAAAGCCCCATCCCCAAAGTCACAAGGAGAGTCAGGACTTCCGCTAACGAATTTTAAGGTAATTTGATTCCCTTAAAACACATAGTCCCTTAAAACACGTATTTGTAAAATTGGGTTACATATTATAATGGATTGCCAGCATTTTTTCCTTTCTCAGTGATACATAAAAACATATTTCTTCTGGTAGTTGAATGCATCTTTTATTGATGAAATATGGTAGCTCAGAAGACAAATAATGCCAAAAGCCTTTTAACAAGAAGCAACAGCCCCCCAGTCCCAGCTTTCTCCACCTCCCAGTCATAGTTCTTGGGGACAAAACCATTTTTAAATCTTTAGATATCGGTTGTCTAAGTTAATAAATAATACGATTATAAGGATATTTTTCTTTAAGTCAGAAATCTGCTATATACCTATAACTTATGGCAAAACCAAAGAATTTGATTCAGTTTTCTCATGTAAAATTTTATTCTCTCAACTTAAAAAATAACTGATTTTCCCCACTTATTTAATTAAAAAATATCTTTTTTAAAGGCTCAAACTGCTCTACCATTTTTACGTATTATCATGGGCTTTCCCCAGAGCCAACACAAATAGGGTGATCATGTGCCAGAAGCTCCTTTTCCTCCACAGACCCCCTTGCAGACTCCATGTCCTTGCAGACTTCCTTGTCCTTGTTCTCTGTCCCTCCAAACCTGCCTCATGGTGCTCTCCCCATTAGATCTCTAGCTTACCTCACTCTCTCTTTCTTAGTTTATGCCTGCTATCATCAGTTCTCTTTTAGCAACTTCCTAAGAGTACACAGAAAGTATATTTTCCAAGAACTTACATGATTGAAACTCAGTCTTCTTTTTATCCTTGCACTTGATTAATTGGTGTGCACAGAATTTTAGGTTGAAAGTCATTTTTCCTTCAGAATTTTTAAGCTTTTGCTCTTGTGTCATCCAGGGGCTTGAATGACTATTGAGAAGCTCAGTGCCCTTTTGATGCTCATACCTGTGTTTATGACCTCTTTTCCTAAGTGGAGCTCTCTTCTTCCTATTACTTTAAAATGTCATATTTGCCACAGTGAAGGGCTTTTCAACCATAATAATAATAGCTACTAATTGCTACCAGAACCTTGGCAGTGAAGAGAAAGTAGCAACCAGTTAGAGTGAAGTAAGAAGAACAGGCAAGGTCATTTGGGCTGTGTTAAGGATCTTGGATTTCATCCTAACTGTATGAAAACCCAGACAAAGAATTTAGGCAGAAGAGTAACGTTGAATTTGCTTTTACTTAAGGTCACATTGACTGTTAGATGTGTAAATAGGTGAGCAAGAGTGAGAACAAGAGAACCAGAATTTAATATGCTGTTGCAAATAGTGCGAGTTAAACTTATGATTTGGATAAGAATGCTGGCAGTGGCTATGGAAGGGAAGCAACTTAATTTAAATTTATGTTGGAAATAAGAACTAGAGAATTTAATGATATCTTGAAAATAGGGGGGGAAAGAGTAGAGCCCAGAATTCTGCCTGGAGCACATAAAGGAACCAGAGGAGATGATGCTGAAGAGTGAAGGAAAAGAATTAGGAGGAAGGATCAAAAACACTGCTTTGTGTACCCTTCTCTTTGAAACCTTCCCTTAGACATTATCGTTCTGACCTTTCTTCAGTGGTTTTACTTCTTTCCTTTCTTGCCCACAAATGCTAATACGTTTGAAGGTGTTGCTTGAATGTTTTCTTCTTTCCTTCCCCAGTCATTTCTCAACTTCACTTAACCCTAAATTTCGACATCATGTAGATGAGTCATTAATCTTTCTTGACTCAACCAATCATCTGACCTATGATTCACATTTCCAATTGTTCTCTGAGCATTGCTCTTTAGATTACCCTTTTGTACCTCTAACTCAACTCAAAATCAAATTCATTTTCTCCATGTCTACTGTGGATCTTATTTATAGAGTTGTCACTACCATCTTCCCAATTACCTGGACTCATAATCAACATTGACACCTGCAGCCTCCTTGTTCCTTGCTTCAGATGCTATTGGTTTATCCATGGAATCTATTTTATCCTGTGTTTATACCCTCTATATTCCCTGGCAGTGGGTGCCCTGATTGTAATTCAAGTCCTCATTATATTTTACCAGATGATTTTTTATCTTCCGCTCTTCCATCCTCCAATATCTCCCATTCTATCAACTAGAATATGGCCTTTACAGTAATGCTTTTACATGACAATTCTAATAATTTTATTATCTCTGTGTAATATTTTCAAATGTTCCATTATCTTCAGAGTATTTTCAACATTCCTTAAAAATACACCAAATGCCTCAAAATCTGATTCCAATCTATCTTCTCCCAATATTCCCAATCACTTGAGTTCCTCACTGTCCTAAAAGTTTGTCCGATGTTCACAACTGTGCTTTTTCTCATGTGATTTATGTTGCCTTTACTTCTTCATATTGAAACCGTTCCCCTCTAAAGCATAAAATGATTCTTCTTATCTCTCCAACCAGAAATAAGTTCTTCTTATATTCCCCATTAGACTATAAGTCTACAATGACAGAAAAACAGATATTTTTCATCTTATATCCCCAACTGCACCTCGTGTAATGCCTTGAATATAGTATAAACAAAGTGGATATTAAATTGAATTAAAAAATTGGCTGTCTTTCTGATGAGTCTGTAATGTGCCAAGTAACCTAGATAAATGCAATTATGTAGTGAATTTTAGCTTAAAGGTAGATAATACTGAAATTTATGTTTTTTGTATGAGCTATTTACAAAACCAAAATCTCAACTTCACTCTAAATGGGCTTTTATGAAACTTAATATAAAATAATAATAACTAATCCCTCAAATTTTTGACCTATTATTCAGATTTCCTCTTTATTTAAAAAAAAAAATTATTGATTTATTTTTAGAGAAAGGAGGGCGAAAGAGAGGATGATAAAAATCAATGTGTGGTCCCCTCTCGCATGCCCAGATGTCCCCAAATGGGGACCCAGCCCAAAACCCAGGCATGTGCCCTGACTGGAAATTGAACAAGTAACCCTCTGATTCACAGGCCTGAGCTCAACTCATTGAGCCACACCATCCAGGGTTGATTTCTTCTTTATTTTTATGCCTTCTCTTTCTTGGGAAGTCAGTAATGAATAGACTTTATGGATACATTTAAATACTGAGATATAATTTAAAAATCTTACCTCCCAGCCTCTCTGTTAACTAAAATAAACACAAAGCTATTTAATAATTAGGTTGGGTTTTTTTTTTTTTGTTTTTTGTTTTGTTTTGTTTTTTTGCAAGTTGGCAAAATGTGACTGTCTAAATTTCAACTAAATTCCATCAAGCTAAATTTTGCCAATGCTTTACCAATGGAATTAAGTTCACTCATATGAGTTAGAAAAGGAATTGCTGCAGTACATATAAACTATAACAAAACCCCTACCCATTTTTAACCAAAATTTCCTAGATAATTCCATAAAAGTAAAAGAGAGAGCTGGACCATTATTTGAACAATTATTTCCATTTATATATTTTACCTAGTTAATTCACCTTTAATATTTTTTTTTCCTAAACAGAAGATTCTTGTCTTTAATTCTCTAATAGCTGTTTTATTTTTTCTGTAAAGATTAGAGAAATATAAGACAACTGAAGGCTGATAATGCTCACAGGTCATTTCAAAACCATTTTTAAAATAACTCTTAAAACCTTATAAAAAGATCATTTAATTTTAAATGCCCCCAAATCATTTTTATTCCTATTTAGATAGAAACGTGATCAGAAATGACATATCTCAGGATAAAAGTTAGAAACTCTTGCTTTATCTTTAATAGTAATTGCTACCAAGACCAGTTTGCCAGTACATTATCTTATTTAAGTCTCATAGCCACCCTACAAAGCAAGCATCATTAACCCTACCTTAGAGCGGAGACAGAGTTAAGTGATAATGAGATTAAATAACTTGCCTGAGGCGGCATAACCAGTCAGTCAGGAAATAGAGAGTCAACGCTGCCACAGGCTACCTGGGGCTAAGCAAAGGATGGTCCTACAACACAGTTAGCTGGCACCTGAATATCCTCAGGGCAAAATAAATATATATTTTTTTTAATTGAGGAAACAATCCCTCCAGTCAATGTGTAAGAAATGGTATGGTCACTAACACTGATTTGGGGCTCTTTCTCTATTTTTATTTTTTCTTTTACATTCTTTTCCTTCAGTCTCTGGAAATCTCTCTGCTGCATTGTCTGCGATGGTGGCTGGCTTCTTTGAAATACACAGAAATGACTTTTGAAATATAAAGAAATACACAGAAAGCCAGTGGAGCAGCCTCTTTCAGGCCAAGTGCTCTCACCATTTCCTCCATGCTCTGTCTCCACCTGGTTCTTCAGTACATTTCACTAGGAGAGGCTGAAACACTGGTCAGCCCCGCCCGTGAGTAACCATTTTGTCACCTCAGGTTAGAACACACTATACTGAGTCTGCACAGAACATATCACCTCAAGAGGCTGGCAATCTATTCACTGCCTAAAACTTCTCCATTTCAAAACAAGCATATTTATTACCCTTTTTTTTAATGTTTAATTTTTCTTCATCCTCTATCATGTACAGAATAAATATTAATTCAACCTGAAGGTAAATGAAATGAAAGATGTACTAACCTCATTGAGAGCAGTAACCATTTGGTCAGATACATAGAGAGGAGAAAAACATTTTGCTAACATCTAGAAGAAAATTCCAATGCATTCAGGTGAAAACTCTTTTACCTTCCTTCTTCTCATCTCCCTCCCTCTCAGGCATAGCTAAATTCACAGATGTACTCCCTCCAAAAATGACATTTATAATGTACTTTGGGAGTCTATGAACATGCAAATGAACTGAAAATGTGAGGCAATTTTCCAGATAACTCAGTGTCTTTAAATTACACTAAATTAAGTATGATCACTACTGTTTCATAAGACAAGTTCAGAAAACTTTATTAAATATCAAGGGTTGTCTGGATTGTCTAGATTGCTGTTATTAACTAAACTAGTCACTTTGAAATTCATCAAAATATTTCAGTGACTTCTTGAAATACAGTATTGTGTGTGTGTGAGTATATTTATCAGTGTAATATAATATTGTCTTATATTTCTACTTTCCTTATATTTCCACTTTCCTTATATTTCCCTAAAGTAGGAGCTCTGATTGTAACTCAAGCCCAATTATACTTTACCAAGATTATTTTTGTAACTTCTTATCTTCCAGCTTTCAGTGTCTCTCACATTCTATCTACTCAGCACACATCCTCAATGACAATTCTAATCATTTCAATTGTGTCTAAGACATCAATTACTCTATCATCTTCAGAGTTACTTTCAAGCTTCTTAACTAGATATATTTAATACACACACACACACACACACACACACACACAACAATTCATTGAGAAAAGTCATCCTGTTGTTTTCCAGTCCGTTACCCTGTTCCATTTTTTTTAAAGCACATCTCAGATTCTGAAATTATCTTAATTATATGTATGTTGTTTTGCCTGCCTCTCACCATGAGAATGCACAGTCTCGAAGCAAGATTCTTATCTTTCTTGTTCATCCTTTTATTCTTCCGTGTTCTTCCCTCCTGAAAAGTACCTGTATAAGATATGTGATTAATACTTACATTTAGTTGAATAAACAAATGAGTGAATAGTGTCTATAGCTATCTCTATTTAAGTACAATAAATATATACTATTCAAGTTACTGACAATATTCTACATTGATGGCATGAAGCAGGAAGCACAATTTCAGTGGACATTTCCTACTCTAAGTCAGGTGATATATTGGATATGATCTACAAAAAAAAAAAAAAAAAGAAAAGAAACCTTTTCAAAATAATAATGATCTTGAGAATATCATGCTAAGTGAAATAAGTCAAATGGAAAAAGCCAAGAACAATATGATTTCACTCATATGTGGGGTATAAAACTGAAAGCAACACATGAATAAACAAGACACCTACATAAATAAAAACTCATAGACACAGACAGTGGTATGGCACTTACCTGAAGAAAAGGAGAGGAGTTGGGGAAGGTAGCAAAGAATAAAGGGGATCAAATATATGGTGATGAAAAGAGATTTGACTTTGGGTGGTAAACACACAATGCAATACACAGATGATGTATCATAGAAATGTACACTTGAAAATATAACTTTATTAATATCACCTCAAAAAATGTAATTAAATGTTTTAAAAAAGAATCTTCAGAGAGGCTGAGCAATTTCCCCAAGTTAAACCATAGCTATGAAATAATTTTGCATATCACAGCTTCACCGTAAATAATATTTGAAGTGTGTTTTTCTATGAGAACAATAAAAAAATGTTACCAGTTGGTGGATAGGGGAGTGCCTGGTGAAAGAAAAAGAAAACTTAGAGGTCAAATGTAGAAAAGGTATTAAGGAGGAGGGCGTGATCAACCTTGTCAAATGCAGTTGTTAGATCAAACAAGAAGAGGACTAAGAATTGACCATTGGATTAAACAATTTGTGGGTTACTGGTGATTTTGACAAGAGCTTCTTCATGTGAAATACAGGGAAGCACAAAAGCCTAATTAGAATAAATTTAAGACATTATGGGAAGAGAAGAATTGGAGACAATTCATTCAAAGGGAAACAAAGAAATGGAGCAGCAGCTGACAAAGGAATGAGGTTAGCAAAGAATTTCTTTTTAATTTTGTTTATTTTTAAGGAAGGAAAAATAATGACATCATGCAGAATGTTGATGGGAATAATTCTATAGAGAGGGGAAATAAATGGTGTCAGGGAGAGGAGAAATACTGGAGGGAGAGAGGCTGAGTTCTAATTTACAAGTTGAGAATTTGGTTTGAAGCATGGCTACTTCATCAACAGTTAACAGTTTGAAAGGCAGACTATATAAACTCATGGGTGCGTGAATAGGGTGTGAAAACTGGAAATTCTCTTCTGGCTGATTCCATTTTTTCAGTGAAGCAGGTTGAAGAGTATGAAATGGTTATGTAGGAGAGTAAGAGAGTGAACAAATTAGAGCCATAGAATGTTACCAGGGAATGTTAGGAAGCCATTGTGGTTTATAGGCAGGAATTTAAAAGGAGCAGGACAATATAGTTATCGATTTTTCATTAGCTGCATTAGGCTGTATGGATATAGGAGCAGAAATGGCAGGCAGTGAGTTGTTTTCAAGCTCTAAAAAGCAAGGATAGACAAGGGAATGAGGGTATGGAAAGGATTATGATTATTAACAACTGACTGTGAAACTTAACTTGGGTGCTAAGGTTAGTGAGGGCATGAGGGCATGAAAGAAGTGGAAATAATGAAAGGAGCAATGCAGTAGAGTTCCCAGAGGAGTACAACCATTTGGATGGATATAGTGGAGAGTAAGCTCGGAAGCTAGAAGGTGAGAGTCAAAGGTGAGGTACACGAAGTGAGAGTATTATTGGTCTAAGGCATGGCACTGAAAAGTGTCAAGATAGTAAATAGTTCTGTTTTACACACGAGTCTGTTACAACTACTCAAGTCTGTCATATACAAGCAGCTGTACATATAATGAATGGATGTGGCTGTCATCCAATAAAACTTAGTTGTAAATAAGTGTCAAGCTGGATGTTGCCTGAGCACAATTCACCAACTCCTGGTCTGGGTACAAGGTTCAGAGTGTGGCCATGGTTATGAATGGCTAAAGCAGAAGGAGGACAGGAGATTCGAGAGGAGATCAAGGAATGAGAAAAATGAAAAACCAAGACTTGGCAGAAAGGAAGGTTGAAAGGATGATCTCTCTATGGGTGTTAAAACTTCCAAGAATGAAGGCTGGAGGATGTGATGATGAGAAAGGAGCTGATAACTGAATACTAGAGGAAAATGGCTTAAAAATTGGCAGATGACAGCACAGAAGATAAGTGTTTGGTCATACAATCAGATAATCTGAGATTCAAAGCTGAAGCTTTTTAGACAGGAGAGAGAAAGAATGATCTGAAAATGGTGATCAGGTAGGGTTCCATTTTCTGGACTGTGGTACTTCTCCACATCATCAAAATAACTTCTTACCAAACACAATAAATGCATTTTAACAGCATAAGAACAATTGGAGTAAAAGTGATTTCTAGCAATGAGTCCCCAGTACCAGGTGCCTCAGGAAGGTGGTTATAGCCTCATAATTTGTAAATTCTGCATAAAGTGTGACGGGACATCTTTGCAAACACTAACCAGCCTCCACCTGGAGGCACATTTCAGCTCTCATTGGCAAGAAAACTCGCTTTTACATACACATTGAATAATTTTTACTGTGCCTTCGTAGTAAAATGAGAATTTTAGAGTAGTGGCAGACTTGTTGATTATCTCCATAGCATAATGTGCAAAAACGGGTATCGTGGAGCACAAAAAAAATAGAAAAAAAATCAATGATCACTGAAGTCAAAAAAGATCAGAAAGTGCAAGAAGGTGCCTGAATACGAAGAGCCAAGGACTTGAAAAGCAAAGTCCTATAAAAGGGAACTGGATGCTTTCAAAAAGACTAAAATGACACCAAAGAGAGATTAACCAGCAGGCAGAGGCTGGCAAAGTGTGTTCATGAATTATATAGAGCACCAGAAGTTCTAGCAAGAGAAAAGCATAGGATTAATAATTAACTAGCAGAGTAATAATGGGCTCGTACATTCTGCTTTTTCTCTGTGAAAGAAACCAGCCAACTTAGTCTGTCTGCCCATTGTTTGTCTCCTATTTGTAGAGAGGAAAGTTCATAAGCCAAGTCCTTTTTATACCTGATCCCTTTCTTCCAATGCCTCTCCAGAGTTTCCCTCATTCTCCTCTTTAAACTTTCCTGAAAACACTTGCAGCTTGGCCTCAGGCCCCTGGTGGATTTGCACTGAGCCAGAAAGCTGGGGTACCCATTGCCCAAGCTGCCAATGTTTGAAGCCCTTCGCCACAGTATTGTGTTCATCACCATCATCATCTCAATCTCTAATGAGCATTTGCCATATAGGCGCCTGGGTAGCATCGCCCTTAGTACATTGTGTGTATCTTTGCTCAGCCCTCCCAGTTTAACCTCAGGAAAACTTTCCATGCTTTTTCCCACCCTCAGCCCCAGCACTCAGCCCATTTCCTAGGGCACAGATAGAGACACGCCTTTCAAAATGTATTGGATGATAAATAAAAACATATGAAGGACAAGCAGAGAGCAAAACAGAACGTGTTAAATGTACGCAGGAAGGAGGAGTACATTTACATAACGTAGTAGTAAGCTGGTTTAAAAGAGCTGGATAAACATATTTCCTGGGGTGAAGTAGAAAGGAGCTAAAATCTCTTATAGAGAAAGAAACAGGTTTAGTGTTCACAGTGTATGGGTTTTCTATCACCACTTTCTAAAATGAGCTTTAATGTTTATTTATGATCACTCATTGTAGAAAAATTTGCTAAGTACAAAAGAGCAAGGAGAAGAAACATTCGAGATCCAAGAATGCAACCATTCTAAGTTAAAACTGTTCTGTTACTCAGTGAATTTTCTTTTACTATTTTGCTGCTCCACTGTACCCATGTTCCAGCTTCAACAATTTTTGACTCGTGGCCCCAAACTCCTTTTATCTCCACCCTTATTTGCATATCCAGTTCCTCCTTGTTGTATAATGTTGAAGCGCACCCCAAATATCACACTATAATAGATATTATAAATATGTTAGCACATGTGCCTTAGATTGTCATACATATTTTAATAGTTATGTGGATGTGGTATGTACAAAATCATATATACTTATTTTCATCTATTTCTGATATCAAAAAAATATTAATTGAATTTTTCCTTTTTTATTGAGGTGTAATTGACATATATCATTATATTAGTTCCAGATGGATGGCCTAAAGATTGGATATTTGTACACATTATAAAATAATCACAACAATAAGTCTAGTTACCAGAGGTCACCATACAAAATTACGAATTTTGTGGGGTTTTCTGTGTGTGTGTATGACAAGAATTTTTGAGACATACTCTCTTGGCACCTTTCAAACATACACTACAAAACTGCTGACTATAGTCATTGTGCTGTATGTTGCATCCCATTGGTTATTCATTTTATAACTGAACGTTTGTACTTCTTAATACCCTGCACCAATTCCGCCTACCTGCTGAGACCTGTCGCCTCTGGAAACCACCATTCTGTTATCTGTATGTATGAATTTTGTTTTGGTTTTCTGATTCCATATATAAGTGGAATCATATATATTTGTCTTTCTCCATCTCACTTATTTTACTTAACATAATAGCTTTGAGATTCGTGCAGGTTGTAACAAATGGCAATTTTTCATTCCTTTTTATGGCTGAGTAGTATATTGGGACACACAGCAACGAATGGATCAAATTTTTCTTGAACAAGATATATTTTGCCATATTTTCCAATTGCACTCCCCTGCCCTGCCCACCTCCCCTGCTCTCATAGTCAATCCTCACCCTGTTGTTCATGTCTATGGTTCATTTATACTTAAATATCCTTAACTAGACTCTTCCCTTTCATTCCCCTTTTCTCCCTCTCCCCCTCCCTATTTAATATATTCTAGAAGAACTTCAAAGTCAGATATTAATACTAGTTTATCTTTTATATAAATCAAAATTTTTCATAGGTATGCTTAAGCAATTCATCCAGAGTGAATCCAAACCTCACTGGGTAATTCCCCACAAGGTTGCCCTCATTTCAGACATCAACCACAAGTTCAGAGGCCCCAGAACTGAACTCTGATAAGCTGATTATAAATTTGGGGATCCCCACAGACTCTCCCCAGTTTCATAATTTGCTAGAATGACTCACAGAACTCAAGGAAGCGCATTGTTTAGATTACATCTTTGTGATAGGAAAAGAATACAAGCCAATATGAGCCAAAGGGAGAGACGCCTAGAACAAGGTCTGAAAAGGTTCCCAAAGTGAAAGTTCCTTTATCCTCAGAGATGCAGCACCCAACTGGCACATCACTGTGTGACAGTATGCAAAGTATTGCCAACCAGAGAAACTCATCTGAGCTTCAGAGTTTTAATCGAGCCTTTATTATGTAGGCAGAAATGATTGTATCACTGGCCATGTGGTTGAATTTATTTCCAGCATCTTTTCCCAACATGTGGTTGAACTTATTTCCAGAATCTTTTCCCAACCCAAAGGTTGGGCCAATATTTTGTGGCTCAATGCCGGAATCCTCTAATCACATGATTGGTCTTCCTGGCTGGCTAGCCCCCTTTTCTGAGTCATCTCTTTAGCATCAGGTGGGATTTGAGAGACTCACCATGAATAACAAAGATACTCCAATCCTCAGGAAATTCATAGGGTTTAAAATTTACATCCTAGGGTCCAGGGACAATGCCAAGCAAATTCTCCAATAACATAACTATTTCACTCAAAACCTAAATATCTATTGAGAATTTACATAGCATGGAAGGATATGTTACACACATTATTGCTTTTACTGCAACATTCTTACAAAGGTGATACTTATGATCCTTGTTTTAAAATGTAACAATTAAAGCAGAAGAAAGAAAGTGAAATGCTCCAGTTATCACAGCTAGTGTCTGACAGATCTGACCCTCTCAGTGTTCTGAAACTAGAGCCAGCATTGATTGCAACACACCAAGCAGCTGTGTGCAGTTACCCTTCCACAACCACATTGGATGGGGGTTGCCATATAAGAAGTTATTGAGAACATTCTAGATAAGGTAAAGATAGATAAATAAAAGTTTATCTAATTCTGGCAGTCTGAAAGGAGGTCTACTAAGGACATGTGGTGAGGACATCTTAGCAACGTGAGATGTATTTAAGAGAATACTGTATAAATTACCACTAATTTAATTTACTTCTTATTTTAAGAGTTTTCTTGTTTATAATAATCTTGTAATTCAAATCATATTCCAATAAGTTAGAATCCTACAAGTGGGTGGTACCTTAGAGGTCAGCTGGTCTAACACTGTATCAAAAACTAGATGTACTAGCATCTGCTAGTGCCTAAAAACAGTCCCTACTTTGAAATGTAACCTGAGTCTGCCCATCCGTTGAGAACTATATTCTACAGAATAAGTCTAATTTTCTATCCACATAGCAACTCTTCAAACATTTGATAAATATTCGGAGAAACAATGTGATATAGGGTTAAGAAAGTCAGTTCTGGAGTTGAATCCAGATAGACTAGTTATGTGTCTTCAGTTTTCAGGCCAATGACAACAATAAACAATTCACCATGTTTCTCTAAAGATTAAGTAATTAATACACATGGTAAGTGCTCAATAAAGACAGCTACTATTATCTTATAGATGAACTACCACAGTTTTCTAACATTGTATGATTATCTGATTTTTCACTATAAAAGCACCTCCATCCATTAAACAAGCAACAATTTGTCAGCATCTTTCTTAAAACATGGTGTCCAGAATCAAGCACAATACTCAAGGTGGTTAGATGAGTCACTTTGATTAGCCTTTCTCTCTCTCTCTCTCTCTCTCTCTCTCTCTCTATGGCTCTCCCTATCACTCTTCCTTCCTTTCCGAATGCCAACTAGTTTTCTGCTGACTTTTTCAGTAGCTGAACAATGCTTATGGTCAATTAAAACATCACTTTTTTCCTATTTTTAGCAACCTCTCTCCAGTTCCACTCATCACATTTTTTTTCATGTTAAGTGCTGAAATTTATCTTTATCCTTAATAAATGCCAGCCATCATCCTAAATAACATTTTAAAAACTTGATTCTGTCATCCACTGAATTACTAATCTTCACTTCTTTACTAACTTTGTGTCATCTGCAAATTTAGTAAGCAAGTACCTAGACGTCTTCCAGGCAATGGATAAATTGTTGAATTGGACAGAACCAAAAATGGAACCTATGGAAAATTCTTAAAAGACCTCACTGCAAGTTGATGACAATCAACTAACCTTTTCCTTTTGAATTTAATCAGCTCCCACTTCACTTAATAGCTATAGTCAGCCCACATATTTGTCCATCATTCCCTGAATGACATCACAGGCCACATTGTCATATGTTTGTCTCTGAACAGGATACAACTGTGTTTATGGTAGTCCCTTAAGCCAGAAAATAGTATTTATCAAGAAAGGAAATAAAGTTCATTTACATAATTTGTTTCTAGTGTTCTTGTACGGACTTATTATAGTGATTATTAGGGCCCTTAGAAGAGAGGAATCCTTTATCTTTTCACCCTATACCTGATTTTGGGTAGCTCAGCACCTCTCTAAAACTGTTTCCTATTATTTGTAAAAGCAAATGCTGCACTTTACTTTTCTCAGAGATGACAAAAAGATAAAATTGAATAAGGCTTTTGAAAACTGTAATGTCAGAGACTAGTTTAAATATAAAATTAATTCATATATTACAGTGGTCCATTTGGCTTTTTAAAAAATCAATCTATTTAGTCAAACAACCAGACCCATGTTTTAACAGAGCCGACCATAATGAAACCAACACTATTACCATGTGGTCAGGCACTCTACACGCCTCCACGTTCTATTTAGCACATAGGATATTTTAAACCTCTAAGAATTCATGTCAGCTTAGCATGTGTGTATGTGAGTGTATGTGAGTGTTAGTGCCTGATTGGAACAGATAATCAGCTATCACAGTTTCCCAGTCTCCAAGCTGCATTAGTCATTTTTAGCACCATGATGGAGAATGGTGTGAATGCGGTAAATTCAAAAGATTTCTCAAAACTTGACTGTGCAGACAGATAACTGTTAGAGTGACATTTTCAGTACAAGTGAGAAAACTGATCCTTCTGGGATCTCTAACTCCGACTGCTTTAAAGGAGAAGACACAAGACTAAACCTATCCTCCTACACTAATCATTTCAGGAATAGTTTATCTAAAAGTAGCAATGCTAATATAAAGGAGTGAAGAAGTCAGTCAAACTGCTTATTTCAACTACATCCCATTAGCAGCCAGATCAATTTTCTCACACTCCTGAGTTCGAGCTTACTTTTTTGACAAAAATAACAAAATAGCATTCAGTGAAAAATGACATCTTTGTTAGGAAGGTGCAGGTGATTGAAAGATCCAAAGGAAAATGTCTAAGGGAAGAAGTTCAGTTGGGACCGAATGAAGAGGTCAAGGTTGTATGTCTTTGTGTCCTTGCTAATCCTTCCTTCCTCCACAGAATTCAGGAAAGGAAGATCATTTTAGATTTAAAAATGTGATCTTTTAAAATTCCCATTTAAATGTTGATGGTTACTGAGGTCACTGACAGCCACATCGGCATGAATTACCTAGTCATTCTTGAAATAGGAGTTTGCAATTGCAGGAACTTGAGAGAGGAAAATATTTATGCATCTGGAAAGGTATTCATCTGGATTTCACAGACCCAGGCTTATTTTTCAAAAGATGTGTTTCTTCAAATTCAGAGCAAAGCATCAGGGCCAACTTTGCATGGGTTTTGAGTTGACAGAGTTTTAAACCCAGAGGGAAAAAGAAGTGGCCCACTACCCCATAATCTATCTTTAGTCCACCAGTTCTCTACTGTCTGTGAACTAGTTCAGTAGCCAGAGTTTCTGTAGCTACCAGGCATGCTCCCAACAGCTCCCAGAGGCAACCCCTATTTATGGTCCTCAATCAGAACTATATACATAGTCCTCCTTACACAAGGGGTTATGTATTTCGGAAACAATTTATTCTACATCCTCAATCTTTTGTTCCTCAAAAACCCTTGATGCTACTCAGAGGCCTTAGAGTTCGTAACAGTAGCAGGGCAAAGCCCAAATTACCTTTTAGACTACAGAAAGCAGCTGTTCGTTGCAATTGGCTCACAAGAGGTACCAAGGGCCCAACTTTGAGTCAGGCAAACCTGAGTTTAAACTCAACTCTACAAAGCTGTGAGATCTTGACCACATTATTTAACTTTTCTGAGTCTTAATTTTTCCTTCTCTAAAATTGTATTGCTAATAACTTCCAAAAATTCTATAAGACAAGAAGAAATAAATATAAAGCACCAGGTAGATAAAAGCATAAGAAAGGGATTTTTTGTTGTTGTTGTCATGGTAATTTGAGTGAAATTGCAACAATATCCAAGTGTGCAAGGTTTACCATAAATATGATATTCTGGTACAGCATTTTAATAATTCTGCAGAAAAGAGTGTGTTCCATAAATGCAAAGCTCAGTAGTTTTATTGAACTTCAATTTCAGGTCTAGAGTGGGATGAGATGAAATAAAGCAGTGCTCTGAGATTCCTTCTGGCCAGATGAACTAACATCATTAGTGCAGCATCCCGTGTATTGCAAACTTAGAAGTCTAGGTGAAGTTGGGATCACATCCATTTCCAAGGTACCTGGAAATGCGATTGAAGGATTGGTGGCATTGAGCTTGGCGAGCAGAGGAGTGAAGTGTTTCTGAAAGGGAGCATGCATATCAAGGCTTGAAAGTAGAGAATCATGAGGTGCCTCCGAAAAACACAGAGATCAGTAACCTGAAAATATGTGGTAAATATTTTGTGAAGAGAGAAAATGAGGAGAGAATTGCATGATGTCAGCTTGGTTTACAGGGATTTATTTGACTTGAAGGTAATGAGAAACCATAAAAGCATCAGACTAGTAACATAATCTGTTTGGTTTTAAGATCACTGTGGATGCAATGTCATTTGGAAGGGAAAAAGTGGTTTAGGAGAAGCCAGAAGGGTACAATGGAAATCACCAAGGCAAATCTAGACAGTGATGAACTAAAGAGGAAGTAAGTGGGTGGAGAAAAATTAATGGATAGAAGCTTGATTTTAAAGGTAGAACCAATACTCCTTAGTGATTGTTTTGATAGAGTCAGGGGACCATTAGGGTACAAGGAAAAGGACAGGTAATTAAGAAGGAATCCTGGATTCTGCCAAGAGCAACTGGGTAGGCAAAGCTTCCATTGTCTAAGTGGAGAACACTAGAAAATGACAATTTAAAAACTTGTCACCCACTCATATTTGTATTTAACTTCTCAGGGTGACATTGGTTAATAAAATTATATAGATTTCAGATGTACAATGCCATAATACATCATCTGTATATTGAATTGTGTGTTCACCACCCTAGGACAAGCCTCCTTCCATCACCATTTATAAGCCTTGTACCCTCTATAATCTCCCTACACCCCTCTTTCTCTCTGGTAATCACCAATCCATCATCTGTGCCTATGAGGCTTAATCCCTTCATCTTTTCTCCCAGCCCTGCAATTCCCCTCCCCTCTGACAGTTGTCTGCCTGCTGTCTATCTATGAGTCTGTTTCTATTTTGTTTGCTAGTCTATTTTGTTCATTAGATTCTACATATGAGTGAAATCATATGATCTTTCTCTGTCTTACTTATTTCACTTAGCATAATACTCTCCAGGGCCATCCCTGTTTTGTACATGTACCACAATTTTTTATCCATTCATCTACTGATGGACACTTGAGCCACTTCTAAATATTGCTATTGCAAATCATGGTGCAATAAACAGAGGGGTGCATATATGCTTTTAAAATAGTGTTCTGGATTTCTTCAGGTATATTCCCAGAAGTGAATATACCTGGGTCATAAGGCAGTTACATTTTTAATTATTTTAGGTAACTCCGTACTGCTGTCCACAGTGGCTGCACCAATCTGCATTCTCACCAACAGTCTTCCCTTTTCTCCCCATCCTTGCCAACAAGTATTGTTGATTTATTGATGATAGGCATTCTGACAGGTATGAGGTGATATTTCACTGTGGTTTTAATTTCTATTTCTCTGATAATAAGTAATGTTGAACAGTTGAACATCCTTTCATATGTCTATTACCATCTGTGTGCGCTGTGTTCATTTTTTCATTGGATGGATTTTATAAATTCCTTGAGTTTTATAAATTTTGGATATTAACCCCTTATCAAATAAGTCATTGGCAAATATGTTCTCCCCATTCGGTAGGTTGTCTTTTCATTTTGTTGAAGGTTTCATGTAGTCCCATTTGATTTTTTTTTCTTTTGTTACCCTTGTCCAAGGAGACACGTCAGCTAAAATATTGCTACAAGAAATGTATAAGATTTTACTGCCTATGTTTTCTTGTAGGATTTTTATGGTTTCAAATCTAACATATAAGTCTTTACTTTATTTTGAGTTTATTCTTTATATGTTTTTAAAAGGTGGACTAGTTTTCTTTTTCTTTTTGCAACACCATTTATTGAATATACTATATTTACCACATTGTATGTTCTTTATTCCTTTAGCAAATATTAATTGACTGTAAAGGTATGGGTTTACTTCTGAGCTCTCTATTCTGTTCCATTGATCTATATGTCTGTTTTTATGCCAATTCTATGCTGTTTTGATTATTATGGCCTTGTAGTATAGTTTGAAATCAGGTAGTGTGATTTTTCAAACTTTATTTTTCTTTCTCAATACTGCTGTGGTTATTCAGCAGGATCTGTTGTGGTTCCATATAAATTTTTGGAATATTTGTTCTAGTTCTGCAAAATAGGAATCATAATTGGTATCATAATAGGAATTGTGTTGAATTTATGGATTGCTTTGGATAGTACGGATATTTTAATAGTATTAATTACTTGTATCCATGAATATGGTATATGCTTCCACTTACTTGTATCTTCTTCAATGTTTTTCTTCAGTGTCATAATTTTCTTAGTATACATAGTTCATTTACATCCTTGGTTAAATTTATTTCTAAGTGTTTTGTTTTCTTTGAAGCAATTGTGAATGGGAGTGTTTTCATAGCTTGCCTTTCTGGTAGTTCATTATTGGCATATAAAAATGCAACTGATTTCTGAATATTTATTCTGTAGCCTACTATTTTATTGAACTCATTTATTAAGTCTAGTAGTTTTTTGGTGAAATTTTAGGGTTCTCTATATACAGTGTCATGCCATACAAATGAGTTTTATTTCTTCCTTCCCAATTGGGATGCCTTTTATGTTTTCTCCTTTTTCTGATTTCTAGGCTAGGTGCTCCAGTATATTGCTGAATAAGAGTGGTGAAAGCAGGATATCCTTGTCTCATTTTAGATACTCAGAGAAACAATTTTAATGTTTGCTTATTGAGTATGGTGTTATCTGTCTGTCAGATATGGCCTTTATTACAATGACGTATGCTCGCTCTACTCCCACTTTGCTGAGGGTTTTTATCATAAATGGATTTTATCGAATGTTTTTTCTGTATATGTTAATATGATTATGTGGTTTTTATCTTAGATTTGGCTTATGTGATGTGTCATGTTTATTGATTTGTGGATATTATACCAAACCTGAATCACTGTAATAAATCCCACTTGATCATGATGTATGATCTTTTTAATGTATTGCTGGATCCAGTTTGTTGGTGTTTTGTTGAGGATTTTAGCACCTATATTTATCAGGAATATTGGGCTTTAATTTTCTATTTAGTAGTGTCTTTATCTGGTTTTGCAATTAGGGTAATGCTGTTCTCGTAAAATGAGCTTGAGATTCTTCCCTCCTCTTGAATTTTCGGAATAGTTTGAGGATAGGTGTTAATTCTTCTTTGAATACTTGGTAAAATTCACCTGTGAAGCCATCCCATTCAGGACTTTTTTTGTTGGCAGGTTTGTCTGGGTTTTTTTCTGGTTTGTTTGTTTTTTATTTAAACACTGCTTCAATTTCAATAGTTGTAATCTGTTTATTCAGATTCTCTGATTCTTCTTGTTTGGTTTTGGAAGACTGTATATTTCTTCCAAAAGACAATTTCTTCCAAATTGTCCAATTTGCTAGCATATCGTTGTTCATAGTATTTTCTTACAATCCTTTGTATTTCCTTGGTGTCAGTTGTGTCTTCTCCTCTTACATTTCATTTCATTTATCTGGGTCCTCTCTTTCTTTTACTTGGCAGTCCAGTCAAAGTTTTGTCTTTTGTTAAAGGAACTAGCTTGTAGTTTCATTGATTTTTTGTATTATTTTCAAGACTCTTTTGTGTTTATTTCTGCTCTGATATTTATTATTTCCATTCCTTTACTTACTTTGGGCTATGTTGTTTGTACTATTTCAAGTTACTTCAAGTGTGAAGTTAGATTGAGTGTTTTTGTTTCTTTTTTATTGGGGTGATATAGGTTAACAAAATTATAAAGGTTCTGAGTACCAGAGTACATCATCTGTACACTGTACTGTGTGTTTACCACCCCAAGTAAAGTCTCCATCTATCACCATTTACCTGCTTATACCCGCCCTTTTCCCAGGCAATCACCACTCTATTTTATATGTTCATGATTTTTTTGCTTTTGGTAGGCCTTTATACTACGAATTTCCCTCTTAGGACTGCTTTCACTGTGTCTCATAGATATTGAGTTGTGGTGTTCCATTTTCATGTTTCCAGGTATCTTTCAATATTTTTCTTTGATCTCATTGTTAACCCATTCATTGTTTAACAACATGTTATTTAGTCTCCATTCTTTGTGTATTTTTCATTTTTTTCTCGTGATTTCATACCATTATGTTCACAAAAGATGCTTGATATGATTTTAATCTTACTACATTTATTGAGATTCTATTTGTGTTTTAACATGTGCTCTCCCCACATGTTAAGAAATGTTTCATGTGCTCTTGAACAGAATGTATATTCTGTTGCTTTGGGTCGAAATTTTTGAAGATATCTATTAAATCCGTCTGACCTAATGTGTCATTTAAGGCCATTATTTTCTTACTAATTTTGTGTCTGAATGATCTATTCATTCATGTTCATGAAATGTTAAGTACTCCTATTATGACTGTATTACCCTCAATCTTTTCTTTTATGCCCGTCAAGATTTGCTTTATATATTTAGGTGCTCCCATGTTGGGTGCATAAATGTTTACAAGGGTTATATCTTCTTGTGGGATTGTTCCTTTTACTATTAGGTAGTGTCCTTCTTTGTATCTTATGATCACCTTTGTCTTAAAGTCTATCTGTTCAGATATAAATATTGCTACCCCAGATATTTTTTTCCTTTCTGTTTGCATGAGATATCTTTTTCCTCCCTTTATTTTTAGCCTATGTGTATCTTCCATTAAGAGGTGGGTCTCTTGGAGACAGCATATTTATGGGTCTTGTTTCCTTATCCATTCTGTAAATCCTTGGTTATCAGACTCCTCTTTGGCTGCTCTTCAGTTGGTTATTCAGGATGATTGATCTATAATTTAGATGTAATTCCAGTTTGGTGCTGGGAGAAGATGAGTGTAGCTTCCACTTACTCTGCTGCCATCTTGTATCTTACCCATTCATTTTTTAACACATTAAATCTGACATACTTGTTTGACATCCAAATAGAAATACCCAGAGCTCAGGAAAAAGATCTGGGTCAGATATATAAATATGAATCTTTGACACAAAAATAGCATTTGAAACCATAGAAATGAATGAAATTACCTAGTGTGAATATTAAGAATGAGGAGAAAAAGGAGCCCGAAACGTAGACCTGAGAAGCCTCAATAGAGGTTAGATAGAGGAGAAATGGTCTGCGCAAGAATAAAGGTTAGCAGCCAGAGATGTGGGGGAAGAATCACACATATGTGTGTGCATGTGTGTATATTCATATTACATAGGTGTGTATGCAGATACATATATTTCACTGAAAATAAAAAGGGTTATTATAAGAAAGAAGTAATATTTTGTGTTAAATACTACTGTGAGATCAAATAGAATAAAGAATGAAAAGTATTCAAAGATTTAGCAACATTAAGATCACTAATAGCTTTAATAAAAATCACTTCAGTGATGTGGGGGGCTGAAAACCAAATGGCAAAAAATATTTAGTAGAGAAAAAAATATTTAGTGAGAAAATAAAGGTACTGCATTTAAACACCTCTTTTAAAGAACTTGACACTGAAGATTTAACAGATGTGATGGTGGCTGTATGGAGATGTAACAGGGTTTGCCAGAGTTAACAAATAAAAATACAGGATGCCCAGTTATACTGAATTTCAGGTACACAGTGAATAACTTTTTAGTATAAATATTGTGAACATACTAGAAGCAAAAAATTATTTGTGTGATATTCAGGGCATGCTTATCTTAAACATAATTTATTGTTCTGAAATTTAAATTTAACTGTGAATACTATATTTTATCAGGAAAGCTTAGATGTAGAATCAAGATAGTTTCTTATTTTGAGAGATCTTGAGCATATGTAGAGTGATGAAAATATCCGGAGGAGTTAAAAATGCAAGTGAAAGAAGGAAAATTGACTTTTAAAGAATGGCTACTTCTTTTCTGCAATGAAACATGGAGAAAGGAGAAGTTGGTGCTGGTGCAAGTAGATGTGTAGTTCTGGTTTTTGGAAAGATGTTGGACCCTTCCTTTCAAGGCTCCCAATTTTTTTTTTTTTTTTTTTTTTTAGAACAAAAGGGGGTTAGGATAAGAAGGAATAAGAAGAACAGGGAAATATGAACTGACTCATTGCAAAAGTGAGCAAAGTTGATTGAGAAGATAAGTGTTAAGACTGACGGCCATGTTGAAGGTCCGTTCAATGTTGGTGATAATGAAGAGTGATATCAAATTACCTGGAGCATGATTTTGCCCAGTGTGAGTCAGGTGCTCAAAATAGACATGAAGCTGCCTGATAGATTTTTAAATGTTCTAAGGACTAAAATACACAGGAAGAAAGGTACTAACACTGCTCCTAAATTGCAATAATTTGGGGGTAAATCATATAGGTCATTTATATCCAAATATGAAAAAAATGAAAAAGCTTTTCTTCTTAAATTTAGAAATTAATGTCTACACCATTAGCTAACTGGAGTTGCAAATAAAGGAACAGACCGTACAAACAAGCAGATATTGGGCAATATCAGCTCCTGTTATATCCATAATAGGGTTTAATTAAAGATTTTACTATTCTAAGTAGCTCCACTTAGAGATTGACTTATTAATTCAGTCTACAAGCACATCCTGGGTTCCTACTATGTGCAAGTACCGAATTAGTACCAAGCCTGATATTTAATTAATAAGGAGAACCTTATAGAAATAGTTGACACTCAAATTAATATCAGATATATTCATTTGACTAATGCTATTACAATTACAGTTCATAGCTAATGACATTATCGGGCTATTATCACAAAGCATTACCTCTCTTCTAAAACTCATTTCCATGATAATTCATTGAAATCATCATGAGAACACACTATCTTGATGGGTTTTTACCTCCCAGTGCTCTTCAAGAGAAGGAACTCACAGTATCAGAAAGCTTATTATCCTAAATATCATCAGTGCCCTTTCTCTGTACAGTTCAGGTGAACAATGCATGGCAATTTCTCTACAATTCTGAAAGGCACGGTGTCCCTTCCCGGAAACAGCAACTTGACTTTATTTTAATCCATAATTCCCAAGAAGTGGAAATGCAAGCTTAAGTCCCCACACAGACATTGTTATGAGAGGGAAGGATTGAGCTCCTGCAAATTTGAAACTCAGTGTCTGTTCACCCATTTTATTCAGTGCATATTTATTCCATTTCCTTTACAAGGCTTTCAGAATACAGCTCAGCCTTTCTGGGCCTCTGTTTCCTCATCTGTAAACTGAAGCTGATACTCGGGGTACTTATTAGATAGATATAGAAAAAATGATAGCAAATTCAAAGTAGAATATAGTTGTTAAGTATTATTTCCTTCAGGTATCATGAAAATTAATGTGTTTTAAAAATTAACTCAGGTAGGAGAGCTATGAATCTCGAATGAAGCATTTAAATCACGTTACTGAAAGGAGGAAGGAAAGAAATTAACATTTATTAAGTGTCAGTTATACGCAGACCTTGCTATATGCATTTCACAAAGATATTATTTCATTAAATCTTTACAGTGATTCTTTGGTGGTAGATATTTGTAGCCCCATTGCATATAAGAGCAAAGTGAGCTCAGTAAGTTATATAAGTCACCTAAATCATATAGTGATGGTGGACTCCTGATACCAAAGCTCTTTTCACTGCCCAGAATTTATATCCCCTGGCACACAAGCACAGCCACCCTGGAGAATGACTGTTACATCTTTTTAATTGTATACTTTTTCACTCCCAAGCAAAAAGCATAGATGTGTCTAAAATAAAGCAAGGGGCACAGGGGAGAGCACGTGGGGGTTGGGAAGGAACAACTGTAATTGAACAATAATAAAATAAAAAATAAAATAAAATAAAGTGAGGTATAGAATCCATTTCAATTTTGTCTCAACATTTTGGATTACTGATAAATATAAGCACAATAAAAAAAAATCGTAAGAAAAAAGAAAAAAGAAAACTACAAAGTCTGAGGGAAATAACTTCTTACCTTTTCCAACTATTATTTGAAACATTCCAAGGGGTACATTTTAAGATTTTTCAAACTTCCATTACATTCCAAATAAAAGAGTAATTAGTAAAAAAAGAGGAAATATTATTTTTCCTCTAAAAAGAGATAGCAGAAATCTGCCTGGAATTTGCCCATAGCACTGAAAATAACATGTAGGCTTTAGGTAAGTACACAGTATGCTGAAGTGAGTGAGTCTTAGGGTTTAGAATCAACTGTTATTGTTACTTTGTGGTGTTATGATTTCCAAAATAATGTCTTAGGACAGTTTCACAAATAGCACATAACTTCTAAATTACAGTACTGAAGTTGTAATTCAGGACTTCAATTGCTGAAGAAGAATTAGTTGTGATGGAAAACCACTGCTTTCTGTTGTTTTATAAGAAATCAGAAATGATTTTTAGAAATGAAATTTTTTCAAAAGTATGTTTGACGAAGTGATTTTAAAAGCCTATATATATATATATATATATATTTTTTTTTTTTTTTTTTGCTGTAAATGATTAAATAAATTCAAACTATAAAAGAGAGGGGAAAAGACTTCAAAAAAGTGATGGCAATTATTATTTGAGTTAATTTTATTGATAATATTTTTCTATTTGTGTGCACATGTGTATATTAACTATGTGTGTGTGTGTGTGTATATATATATATATATATATATATATATATATATATATATTACACAAATTGGGGTCTGAACAAAGCCTGCTGAATATTTAATAAAAAGTTTGTATCAAATGCCCACCTTAATTTTTCCTTTAAATTAAATTATGAGCATGTTTCTATGCCATTTGAAATTCTTCTTAAAAAAAAATCAACTCACTTTTAACAACTAAATGGTTTATTTCATTTCATGAATATATATTTTAATTTAATTTGCCTTTCCCTTCTAAAGAAACCTTTAGGGTATTTCTAATTTTTCAATGCTATAAATATTACTAGTTACTATCATTCTTTTGTATAATCTTTAAATACATTCCTTATTGTCCCCCTTAGAATAAATCCAATAAATGGCATCACTTTTTCTAGATAGGTTAGTAAGAAACTAGGAAAATTCCCTGGCAAGTAGAAAAAGGAAACTGAGTGAAATGGCTGAATAAATAGCCAGATGCCTGAGCAATTAATAGCCAACTAATAAATCTCAACAAGACCCTAGTTAAAATCATCATAGTCAGGGAGGTAAATAACAAAAACCAGTTAGTTTGGATTAATCCAAGACAACAAAAAATTGACCTGAGAATGACGCCAAAACTCATTATACTATCAATATAATGAAAATTGACACCACAAGTAGAAGGGGACTGAGAGGGAACCCAAGGCCATGACACTTCTGAAAGGACCATATTCTGAACAAGACCCCTTCCCAACCAGAGGGCAGAGTCCAACATTGGCACCACAAAACTTTGGAGACAACTCCTCAACCCCAGAAACACTTAAAAATCCCAAGAACTAATTGACCACATGTACAACTCACCGGTGACTTGGTGCACATCCACTCAGGCATGGGCTTTTAGCTTCCTTCTCAGGGCACCTTTCTTTTCTCTCTTCAAATAAGACTTGCTTTGTTCTCACTCCAACTTGTCCTTGAAATATTTCCTGGGAAGGGCAAGAACTTGAAGGTCACCTCACATTCTCAAGGTCCTGGACCAGACCAGGGCAGGGCCAGCCCTCTCACAGAAACATGCCAGTAATGCTTCAATTAGGATAAATCTTTTAAAGACTATTGAGAAGTAAAGCACAAATGTTTCTCCAAAAGGTCGCATCAATTATGCTGAAATTGTGGTAGAATAATAGTTGTCACAATGTATTAATTTCAGCTCTGAGCAAAATAATATTTTGATATCAGACAGCCTGGTGAATTTTATATTCTATTGTCACTTTAACTTGTATTTACTTATCTATTTATTTTAGAGAGAGGGAAAGAGAGGGAGAGAAATATCAATGTGAGAGAGAAACATCAACTGGTTGTTTCTTGCACGCCCCCACCTGGGGACCAGCCTGCAACCCAGGCATGTGTCCTGACAGAGTTCATAGGCGGCCAGCATTCAACCCACTGAGCCACACCAGCCAGAGCTAACTTGTATTCTTTAGAATAGGAAATTGACATTTGTAATGTAATAAACCTTTTTTTTCCATTAGTGAAATGCTTGATCATATTCTTTGCCCATTTTTCCTTTCATAGACTTGTTTTGCTTTGTGTTTCAAGTTTACAGCATAGTAATTAGACATTTATATAACTTACAAAGTGATCACTGTGATAAGACTGATACCCCCTGATGCATGCATAGTTATTATAATTTTATTGACTATATTCCTTATGATTTAATTTGTACTTCTTACTTTTTACCTTTTTCACCCATACTGCTAACCACCCCCTAATCTGGCAACCATCAATTCATTCTCTGTAAGTTTATTTCTGTTTTGTTTCTTTGTTTATTTTGTTTTTAAGTTCCACATATAAGTAAAATCATAAGGCATTTGTCTTTCTCTGTCTGACTTATTTCACTTAGCATAATACTCTCTAGGTCCATCCATATTACAACAAATGGCAATATTTCATTATTTTTTATGGCTAATACTACTTCATTGTAAATAGATACCACTCCTACTTTATCCATTTGTCATCAAGGGACACTTATGTTGCTTTCCTATCTTGGCCATTGTAAATAATGACGCAATGAACATAGGGGTGCATATCTCTGTTTGAATTACTATTTTAGATTTCATTGGGTAAATAGCCAGGCACAAAATTGCTGGGTCATATGGTAATCCTAGTTTTAATTTTTTAAGGACCATACTGTTTTCAGAGTGGCTGCATCAATTTGCAATCCCACCTACAGTACATGGATCCCCTTTCTGCCACATCTTCACCATGTGTTTTTTCTGACTGATTTACATATTATCACTTAGTCCTATTTATTGCTAATATTTTCCAACTTTTAACTCACCTTTTAATTTTATAGCTGAGTTTGTCTTACACAATTTTGCTAATCTGTGTAATCAAATCTATGAACCATTTTCATTATGTTTTTTATTACATTTATCCATGGTTGTGGAATTTTAGTAGTTTCATATTTTTAATATAATTTTATCATCCATAGGTACTTTATTTTTGTGTAAAGCAAGCATTTATTTGCTTTATTCATATGCCCAAATTTGATATATGTTGTGAAAAGTTAGTTAAACCAAAAATATTACACAAACATAAAATCTATGGGCAAAACATGAACTATATGGAATGAAACCAATCAGTTAATGACGTATACTTTAATATAGCCTTAATTCTCAGGTGATTATAGGACTGTTTCCTAGCTCTTTGTCTTATTCCTTTCAACCTCCTCTTGAGTTTAACTTAATATCACCCTCTTTTAAATTAGTACACTTCGGTGATTTTAATTACATATCAAGTATTACTAATAAGACTTCTCCTTATGGTTTATTCTTCAGTAATAAAATAATATTTCCTATAGTTTATACTCCCCAATGAATTTTAGAATGAATTTATCAGTTTTTGCAAAATTTTATTTTTAGTAAGAACTTGTTAGTTTTAGAAAATAATAAAGATTTTACAATATTTAGTGTTCCATCAACATCTATGATGATTTTTTATTTATTCAATGTTTAAGTATTCAATTCAGCAAGAGTTTATTCTCTTTGAATGTATCTTGAACATTTCTTGTCAGTTATTGTAGGAATTTTATGCTCATTTTCTTTTTGCTGTTGTGGATTGAATTATTCCCCCTCATTACAACTCACTGGGATAATCACTATTATATAATAAGATAATTAATGTTTGTCTTCATCTTGTGAACTTTTTAAATTTCCTTAGTAAATTTATGAGTATTTTATTTGATCTTTTAGATTTAAAGCAAAATTAGTTAACATTATACCTTATTATCTATATTTCTAATATTAACTTCTATGTTTTGTGTCTTTATCAGAACACAGAACTTCTATGACAAATTTTGTCAGGCTATAGAGGCAGCTAGAATGCACACCTGGACTTTGGTTAGAACTGCAACAGGACATGATAATTAAGCTACCCAGCTCCTATGGATGGGTTGATGAAGCTAGCCAACCCCACCCTAAATATGTAACTGAAAGTATAAATACCCTGTCCCCTAAAGTAAAGATGAAGATGGCTTCTCTAAGAGTCACCCCCTCACCCCCCACCTTGTCATTTCCCATTTTCCCTGTTTCACTTTTCCTTCCCCCAATAAACTCATGGCTTAATTCCACAGCGGTCTCCTGGTGTGATTTCTCCAAGCAAGGCTGGTCTTACCATTTTGATAGCAGAAGAAAATCACATTTTATCCGGCTCATGATTAAGATCTCTCTTATTTTTCTATTAGGTATATTTGTAGATTTATAAAGATAATGTTCAAGGATATTCGTTAGCATAAGAAAATTTCTCTTTCTTGCTTTCTGAGATTTAAACAAATCAGGTTTAATTTTATTGAATGCTTCTTAAACTGCTCTTGAGATCACCTTTTGATTTTCTTACTATTCCTGACATTATAGTGTATTTAATTAATAGATTTTTTCAATATTAAATCATCTTTACCTGCAAGGAATAAATAATACTTGGTATCATCAATACTTGATGATCTTTTTGCTACACTCTGGAAAGATCTAAAGGAAAGATTCATGTCTTTCATGAAAATTAAAAGGTACACTCAGGCCCTAATGTCATTTTGAAGATAATTTTTTGTAACTTTTCCCCCTATTTCTTGCCTCTAAGATTCTTTGTTTCTTCTTTGGTCAATTTTGGCAATTAATGTTTGCCTAGGTAATTATTCCATTTCAATAAGATTTTCAACACTAATATAGAATACTTACAGCTAAACACTTCAGTTATGTATTCTGAACAGATTTGTCAATGGTTTTGTTGCTAATTTTTTCAGTAATTGAAACCAGAAAAGCCAGTGTTCATGCTGCCTGTCACTTCCCAGACCCAATAAGCAGAGACAAGGATTGAATCTTTATGGGTGCTTTATTCAGACGGTTGGGAATCAGAGAAGACTAACAGGTCATCTTCAATTCCATTATAAATGCGCCCTTTTTATTAGGAGAAGAAGTGTAGGTAAGGGGTTTGGAATTCAGGGAAAAGGTTAATCAGATAAAAGCTGCAGCATTCTTTCCTGTGGTCTCATCCTGAAGTATAATGGCTCAGTTACCACCTTGATTGCCTGCAGTCCTCCTGAGGCACAATGGTGGAACTGCTTATGGTTTCCTGTTGTCAAGGTGGGTCATACCTCCAGTTCCAGAAACAACAACTTTTTACATACTTTGATTGCTAAGCTTATTAGCTGTTACCTGAAACCAAAATTTTCCATTTGAGCCCCCCATCATAATGAATCAGCTCTTAGAACTATTAAATCTCATATATTTTAATATATTAACTTTCTACTATCATCTTTATTTCTTTTCATTTTACTTCCTGTTGACTTGTTTTATTTCTTTTCTAATTTTTTGTGTTTAATGTTGTGTTCATTTATTTTCAATCTGTTAAAACACAAAATTTAATGAGTAAATCTGAATATATAACTTGCTTTCTTCAATGATTCATGTTCGATCCGGCAGCATTCCATCTAGCAGATAGAAAGAAGCTCTAAGGAGCTGTTCAACATGGAAAATTTCTTAAGCAGAAAGGGCTGGGACAACAATGTTATTAGCCTATGCTTTTGGGGGAAGCGTAGGAGTCCATCATGCAGATTACCTAATGCTGGTCAGGAAATTGCTGATTGACTGGTGAAAGGTCAAATTCCTAAGAGAACTACAATTAAATATTGGTTGTGACCTGGGGCAAGTGACTCCATTTTGGGTCTCTTGGGGATGTATGTGTGTGTGTGTAACAGTGTTTACTTTAAAATTACAAACATATGTGCTTTAAATGTTCCTCTGCCTATAATTTATATCTATACCCCTAAATTTATAAATACAATTTCCTTATTTTCTTTATTTTCTAAACACTTTGCAATTGTGGGCTTTATTTCCTCTGACCAACTATAGTTGATCCTTGAACATTACAGGTATGATCTGCACTGGTCCACATTTATGTGATTTTTTAAAAAATAAACACAGTTTATTATTTAATTTGTTGGTTTTGCAACTGCAGATTGAACTAACTGTGGACACAAAACAATATTTTCCACCTGCAATTAGGAACCCAAGGACCCAGAGGGTTATTCTTTGTCCTTTTATACAGAGGATTTGAGCATCCGTAGATTTTGGTATCTGTGGATGTCATAGAAACAATCACCATGGGTACCAAGGGCCCACTGTAGTTAATTTTGGGGGTACAAAAATTATATGTGATTTTCAGGTGCAAAGAGAGTCAGCACCCCTAATGCCCACATTGTTCAGGGACCAACTGTACTTAGAAGCAGTATCTTCAATTTCTAGATTTGGTTTGTTATTGATGTTATTAGGTGGGCCAAAAAGTTCTTTCTTTTTTTCCTGTAAACTAAAAGATACCTTTTTCTTGCTGAACGATGCTCCATGGTCAGGTAAACCTGCTGAAGTCAATGATGATCAAATGGAGACATCAGCAGAGAACAATCAACATTACAGCGTTCCGAGGAGAGAGTCAACAAACTCAAAATATCTAAATCAATAAAGTTATTGGTGAAAATGAAAAATGTGTCTCTTATTTTATGGAAAAACTGTATGGACTTTTTGGCCAACCCAATAGCGCAACAAGGTCTGTCCTCAAAGTATCGAGCCGCTGTCATCGTCTGCTGGGTTACATTGGCTCGATATTTTCCAGACAGACTGCATAGTGTGGTCACTTTTTCTTCCTCATATTGGCCTTTTTTCTATGTATTCATCCTTAAAGGAAGAGATTTGCTGAGAGGCAGTATTCACCAACTGAGAATGTGTGTGGGTTCCCTTAGCCCTGGTCACTCTCCATGCTTTTGCTCAAGTCTTCGGTGCAAGTGCCCCCATTAAAACCAAAGCTGCTGCAACAAAAAGTAGCTACCGCTCCTCTACCCAGAACTGATGCGGGGGTTGCACCAGAAATACAGTGAACAAGCCGGGTCTGTAAAAGGCAGACGTTGGGGTAACAAAGCAGTGAGATGACTCTGTGTTTCCTGCAAGAGGATGAGATTGTTGTTGAAGAGCATTGAAGTCTGGTAGAGAAGTGAATGCTGTTAGGTCAAGGACTGACAGGCTAGAGAGCAGCTGGTCTGGCTAACAGGGGAACCAGCCAGGGGGCAGAATTGCCAACTGATGGGAAGTATACCTCATGACAGCAGGGAAACATACGGTTAAGCCTTTGGGATCCTATGAGGTTCAAAGACATAAAGGTAGTATGTGAAAATTTGGGCCTTACAATATAGGGCATAATGCGGGGCAGGAATAAAGGATATTCCTCATTCATATTAGCAACTCTGTGCTGTTTATGTAATAGTATCAGAGCATGTGTAAGTTGCCATATGTTTCTCAATCCAATTTCAAAAGCCTTAAACTTAGTGTAAATGCTTCTTAAGACTTTCACAATAGGTGAAATGTCAATCCTGAGATTTAGGTGAAAATGTTGTCCTAAGTATTTTAGGGGGTATTTGAGGTAAGCTGTTTCAAAGTCTGCTGTCCAAACATTTTTAAACTGTCGAGAAGATGTCAAGAAAAGCCATAAAAGTGGTAGCGCTATAACAGTAAAGAAGTTGGGGTTCTACTGAGAGATGCTTCACTTTACCTCTCTGTGCCTTCCTCCTTTATTCTGTAAAATACCAGAACTAGTCTAGAGAATCTACAGTCCTTTTGTTTCTAAAATGATCATGGTAATTTGAGACATGTAAGAGTATTTTATTTAGTATCTAATACTCCAAAGTAATCCCCTGTTTGCATACCTCTCCTATTAACCTGTGAGTTCCTTTACTTGAGCAACTTGGAGCATCCATTTCCTAGTACATAAAAATTCCTGAAATGATTTTAAAATGAACAAATAACTATAGCTGAACAAGACATTTTGGGGTGACTTCTAAACAAATCCAAATAGTTTATGTGTTGCTTCATCTCAATGATCTAAACTCATTATTAACTAACTGATTATACCATTAAAGTATGTAATTAACTAAGGTTCACTGATCCTCATTCTTTTTTTTTTTTTTAATTTTATTTATTATTTTCAGAGAGGGGAAGGGAGAGAGGCAGAGAGGGAGGGCAACATTAATGTATGGTTGCCTTTCACTGTCCACAGCCATGGACCTAGCTGGAGACCTGGCTTGCAACATGGTTATGTGCTCTGGCTGGGGAATTGAACCAGCAACCCTTGGGTTTACAGGCTGGCACCTTATCCACTGAGCCACCAGCCAGGGCGTGATCCTCATTCTTTATGTGACACATTTTTTTTCTCATACTGTAAACCTTCCTGTCCATCCCACCTACAACTGGGAGTTTAGTTAGTTCCATTCTAGATCTAAAGTGTTCTCTTTATCTCCTTTTGCAAGGATACTCCTGATTTCAATCAGCTATTAGAAATGTCAGATGAAAAATGACACAAATGTGAATTACGACAATAAAAGTTTATAAGCCCCTAAAATAAAATTATAGTACCTAAGAGCTGAGTCAACTGACAATGTTAAATGGAACATTTTACAACTAGTCTTGGAATAATGATTTTAGAAAAAAAGGGAGCACACAGAACATGAAGAAATACCTGACAGGAAATGGGCCCAAGACCAAGCTCAGGCTATTTGATTTTGGATGAGCTAACTTAAAAGTCAGGATGGGGAGAGGGAATCTAATGTTTATGGAGTGCCTCCTCCAAATCCAATTGTTGATATCTATTATCTTTTACTTTCTATAGCAGCTCAGTGAGAGAGATTTGTTGTCATTAAAGAAGGGAAATCAAGGCTAAAGTGGTTGAGTTGGGCTAATGCCCAACAAAACTGTTAAATAATAGACAATGTTTGACATCCAAAGTCTCTCTGACTTCAAAGCCCATGCTCTTTCTATAGCTTTTTCTGCCCAATGCTATCTCTTTGCATAGATAGATAATCTCTATATAAATAAAAGAAAGTTTAGGTGTTATAAAAGAATCTCTATTTCCAACTTGATGCTAGTGTTTGTTCCACACTATCACATTAGGTGATGGCTCTCTTTACCACATGGCTTTCCATGTACATTACCTATACAAAGAAGGTTAAATATAGCCAAATAAGGCAAAAATGTAGGGCTAGAGTGGAGATCAGCATGAGAAAGTAGGTTTAATTCTAAAAACGATATTTAAGAAGGAATATAAGAATGTTACCAGGATAGGTGATATGGCAATCTCTCATTTTATTTTTAACTCCACTCACAAAATGTTTTGTGTTGCTTGTAAATTTCCACTGCCTTTCCCTAACATTTCTCGTAAGACATCCTCCTGTCACCCCACATGCCCATACCAAATCACAGTGCTTCTCATCTGTGTCCACCACAGAATCCCCAGTGACGGGCACAAGCACACTGACATGTGAGGGGGTCTGGTGCTATCTTCCAATAGGCTAGTATTTGCTATAGCTGCGTACTTTCTTAGAAATATTATGTTTTTACCTTTAAAGAGCTTACAGAATTTATATTCATTTCTCTCATCTGACTTTGTTAAACTATAAAGATGGTATTTTCAATTACTTCTTATGGACCAAAACTCATGCTCCACAAAGAATTAATGTCATGTTAATTCAGAGGCTTCGCATAGTCTGTGCAAACTCCTCTTACTCTAGTGAGAGAAACACAGTGATCAAATGATATAATTGTATGACATGCAAAGTGCTGATGTGAAATGAAAAGGGCAGAAATATGATTGGGATATTAATTCAAGAGTAATAAGAAAATAGGACTGTTTGAATAGGTTTAGCCGGATGGTTTAACTCTTTCTGAAAATGTGTGATATTATCTCAATTTACTTTGACTTCCACCTCCAAGTCTCTCCCATTTAAATACAACTAAATGTTTAGTTTCTACACACACACACACACACACATATTAAGAGGGTTACAAAGTATTCAATAGCCAGATACAGAGAGAAACATTCAGAGAAACTGTTCTTAAATATCAGATGAGGGCATCACATCAATATACCATTACAAATTTCTATTGTAATGAAACACAAATTAATAAAATGAGTAAGTAGAACTTACAAAATATCTTTAAACTCAATACCACATTTCATTTACAGGTCCAAGGCTATAATGGACAAAAGCTAATTTTCATGGTTGATCCATAATAATAGTCATTGAGAAGTTAAATGACAGAGGAGAAACAGCTTTAAATGGGAAGTGGCACAATTAATCACAACTGTCATACTTATGCACTTGCTGACTATCAGCCTTGAACAGAGCATTTAATTCAAATCCCATTTAAAGTTATGCACTGTCAAGGGAGAGGCCAAGAACCATTTTCTTGTTCAGGAAGCAACCCACAACCCACATGCCAAAGATGGCACTGAAAATCAAGTCTATTGGCATATAGACTGATTGCTCTGATCCTGCACCCCTCGTCACAGCCCACTGTAGGAGCTGCTCCTATGAAAAAAAATTAAATGCTAAAAACCTTGGCATCTGACTTTTCAAAGTTGATCGATTTCTGTTCTCATAACGCATAACATTATTTGGAAATATTTTGCACATGCAGAACTCCAATAGAATTTAAGTTCTCTCTATAAAAAGAGATTTTGTCTGTTATACACCCTTCTAAACATTCTAAAATACTACATAGCTGTAATATATTTGTGAATAATACTAAGATCCAAATGCTGTTTTAAAATTATTACATAAAAATAAGTATTGCATATATAATACATATTTCACATAATGCATTAAATGTCTCAAAACCTACCAAAGAAAAATTGAGTGCGTGTAGAGATAGAGGTGGATATATAGATATTGATATAGATGTAGATGAAAATAGGTGATATAGCTAGAAATACAGATGGAGATTATAGAGATAGAGAGAAAGAAAGATATATAGAGATAAAGATTTGGCTATGGAACCAGAGAAAAAGAGAGTTAGAGCAAAGATCCAAAGCAAAAATCAAAACTTAGGAGCAAAGCAAAAATGATTACCTTGAATCCCAAGTTGTTTCATCTATACTAGTTCGGCATTGGAAGGAAGCATTTAGAAGGATTAAATTAAAGGAATTACTTATCAGTTCAAAAAATTTCTTCCTGTCAACCAGAGATTGCAAGTAATTTAACCAATATTATCATACAGCAACACTAGATTTATACAAGTTGTCAAAATAATGTAACCTCTGGCATCTACACATATTATCTCACTAACCTTAAAGCAGCATATGCAGCAGACTACCTGGTCATGGTAAATATTTTTCATTCATTTAATGTATACTTATTAAATAATCCCTATGTGCCAGCCACTGTCCTGCATATTAGAAATGAATAAGACAAACATGGTTTCTGAAAATTAACAGGATAATCAGTTCAGTTTTTCTGACACCGAAATTGTGTTATGAAAATTAAGTTTTTTCTGACCTTGGGGTGCTTTGCTTATCATTTTACTGTTATTTACAGAATTAAATTTTGACGATGGGTATCAGATGAGTCTTTTTGCTTTGTGGATATTATTGAAGCGAATAAAGCTCTATGAATTGTAGAATGATAAAATATTCTCAGAAACTTACAACTCTGCAGTTGAATAACAATTACATTTGTTCCAAACAGGCAATTGGTTTCCAAACACATTAAACAAAGGCAATTTAGAAAGCTTCTTCTTCTTCTTCTTGGCATCATTAACATTGTTGAACATCCTGGGATTCTGGAGTAATTCACAAAGGTATGTATGTGTGTGGTAAGATGAACAATGTCTGAGTTCATGAAATATTGATCTGGGCACAATCACTGAGCCAACAGAAATCTTGTATACCCTGAATGGACAAATTAGCATATTAGAGAAATTTAACAGATTACCCAGAGCAAGAAATTCCCATGTAGACTTCACTTTTTTTTATCAATCCTTATAAGAAAAATAGCACTTTGCTTGATTCTAAAACATGTTCTAAAGCAAACTTTATTCTCCATTGCATAGTACCACTTTAGAATTAGAAATAACCATATTGGTCATAAAAATGAATGTATCATTATCATTAAAAGCAAATATCATTAAATAAATAGCTAGAAATCTAATGATGCTTAAGATTTCAATTCTATTCAAGCCTTTAAATCAGCAGTGACCATTTCAAGGTCAATAACAAACTAGGCAAAATCATTTGGCTAGTCACCTGAGACCATTCAGTGACTTAACACATTGTTGACCAGCAATTTTGTACAAAAGCTAATGCAAGTGCAAACATAAGTTAGCTTGGGTAGCAAAGTACATCCATCTAGTCTTTAATATGTTTCATCTACCATCCACCTATTGACAGTGCACCTCTCTCTCTAACATATTCTTAGATAGCTGTGTGCTTTTGACAAACTGTGTAACATCTCCAAGCCTCTGTTTTCACATACTTAAAAATAAAGACAGTAATATCAACCTCTTATGGGCTTTATGGAGATGAATTTTGAGAAAGGGCCAAGCATAATGTCTACTATATAGTGGGAACAAAACAGATATTAATTTTTCTCACTTCCCTCCACTTATTTGTCTATTTAGTCATTTTAGCCCATCCATTGCCACTTCTTCCTTGCCTATATTATTCTTCTAGTTATATAATAAATTTCTTTTGGAACATCAGTCATGCGATAGGTACTGTAGTCAACTAGAAGGATACAAAGTCAATAAAGTCAATAATGCATAGTGCCTCCTCTGCTCCCACTATCACGGAGCTTATGGACCAGTTATAAGAGAGAGGCAGAATTAATGCTGAAATTGTACAGATGATGTAGCATAGAATTGTACACTTGAAACCTATATAATTTTATTAGCAAATGCCACCCCTCTAAATTTAATAAAAATAAAATGAAGAGGCAAACATCAAATGAAAAACTTTTTAAATGGCTATGTGACTTTTATAATTTCTTACCTTCCAACATGAATAAGTGATCAAACTGACCCTCCCCAATGTATAATTTCCCTAAAATTTCTATTTTGTTCTTAGAATGAAAATTAGAAAATCAGAGTCTTGCAGAAGGATCCAGCAAGAATGCCTTGTTTTGTAGTAAAAAAAAAAAAAAAAAAAAGTCAACAAGAAAAACTGAGGCTGAAGCAAGGCCTCTTTTCCCTCTACCCATTGCCTCCGAACACATAACTAATGCCAATTCTCACAAACCTGTACTAATTCCCAATTTTTACTTTTTCTCCCACTGTAAGATTTAACCCATCTTTCTTGAAATAGTTTAAAAGCAAGCTCTAGGGCCAGCCCAGTTGAATTCAGTCCCACAATTTAGCTGTACTAATTTCAGCAAGCTGTTTAATCTAGCTAACCTCAAATTTTTTTCTTGTAAAATGGAAACAATAAGAATGGCAACTGTGACATGAAGTTGTGAGGAAAAGTGCTCAGAAAGTTAGCAATATCAATAACAGCCCCAGACTCTGCCTGATGCTTCCTTCTTCCTCCCTTTTATTCTTCTTCCAGACTCATGCTGAGGTGTGGCCAAGGTGACCGTGATTATGAGCTGAGTTCAGGTAGAACTACTACTGGAGCCAGAACCTATTAGCCAAGGGATTTACTCACTCATTTATTCATCCATCCATTCATTCAAGCAACACACTCTGCATTGTTCCAGGAACTAGAAAAGTAGAATTGAAAAAGCAAAGTACCAGTTTACATGAAGCTAACATTTAGTTCTCAAATTAAAATATGTGTGATCCTTTCTCTGTGGTTGTCAAGCAAATGAGTAACTATAAAGAAGAGATGGTGGAGTAGGATGCAGAAGAGGCAAGAATATAAATCTCACCAGAGATTGGAGAAACCAAAGATGAGAAGGCACTAAGTGATAATATAGGGTTTATTTAGAAGGGAACCTGATTCTTACTAAACCTTCTTCATCTCCTGTATACTGTCTTTTCTCTTTTTTTCTGCATAATGTTTGAGGGAAGGGAAAAAGAGGATGAAACAAGCAAGAAGGGAAAAATGAATTTTCCATGTGCTGAGCACTCCTGTGTCTTGGGCAGCACACTAAACATTCACAAATAACCTCAGTTCATCTCTATCGCCTCCCTATTGCACTGTGCCTAAGAAAACTAAAGTGAGAAACTAGACAAGTAAATTGAGTAAGTTCACACAACTAAGGTTGAGACCCAAGTTTTTATATAAAACCTATGTACCCTTTCTCCTTTGCTCTGACGCTTCTAAGTTCCATAGAGGAGCCCTCTACATTCTCTCTCTCTCTCTCTCTCTCTCTCTCTCTCTCTCTCTCTCTCTCACACACACACACACATACACACCCTTGACTCTGATAGGTAGAAGGAAACCAGTCCTTTTCATTAAAATAACCATAACCACCACCATCTATTAATCAGCCACTCCGAAGGAAAAAAATGGGTGTCAAATACCAAAAGAAAGGAGAGTCTGAAAAAAACTGGCTACAGACTGAGTAGCTAAAACCAACTACGAGAAAGCAAAGGCACACGTTGCCTTGAGCGTTTGTTACCAGTTGGGATGAAATGGGTTGACCCAGAAGAGTTAGGCAAGAAACTATGAAATTTAAGGTGGAAAAATCAGAGACTTCAGTGAGGAGTGCATGACTCTGATTTGCATCTATAGTGATTGTTACTGTCAAACACTAACAAACAATAAGTATGCAAAGAAACAGGAGAAAACATAGTTATAGAGTCTCTTCTCAATCAAATCTGAATAAGGCAATGGCGGCATGTCATACCTGAGGATCTCCAGGTTATAGGAAAAGAAAGTAGGAAGAAAAAAAGTATTTTTCTTGCTTAAAAGTATTAGAGAAGTATCTCCATAGTACCTAATACAAATATGTATCCATCATTCAATGCTAATATTAAAAGATATTATAGATGTTTTCAACAAGGAGGTGTTTTATAACAACCCCACTGCCCCTCTATTGCTGTCAAGCACATCTTATCAAGTTGATATATATCACTGCAATTATTTTGTCAATGAGACCAGTAATCTTTTGTGCATAACCTGTAACCATAATTGAAAGTGACATAAGTCAGACACAAGTGACCAGTTATTTATGCCTATTCTTCTTACAGCTATTTTTAGCCAAGTATTTGGAAGGAAACAAAATCAGCTTTGAAACCTTCACAAGTCAAAAATAGATCTTTGATCCCAGAGACATACTTATTTGATAGGACTGAACTTGTAACTCATATTCATTTGTTCCTTCAACAAATATATATTGGACATCTGCTATGTACCAGGCACTGGTCAAGACACTAGGAACAGTGAATAGAGCAGTCTGAAATTCCTGTCCTCCTGGAGCTTACCCAGAAATGTTTAACATAATCGTTTGTCTTGGAGGCAGCATGCCATAGAGGAAAAAGACCAGGAGTCCAAGTAAACCCGGCCTCTGCCAACTACTCTTCATATGAACCCCAAGCAAGCTATCTCACCTCTTAGAACTTGTTTCCTTCCCTGTGAAATGGGACAATTCCATTTTTCCAGGGCTGTGGTGAGAATTCAGCAAGTTAGGGTGAGTATAGTATTGGACCCTAGCATAGCACTTGGCACTTACAAAACCCTCTGGAAAAGCAGGTTTTTCTTGGGTCAAGGGTGTATATTCTATTGTGGAAATATATTCATGGATTTCTTCTTCAACAATGATGTTCTCCCTCTAGTCTCAGCACCAAATTTACAAATCCCCACTGCCAGTGATAAATCTGCTGTGAGTCCTGGCCACCATGAAATCTATAACCGGGTAGTTTTAAGTTACAGAGTCGCACTACCGGACTCACTGTGTGTTGTAAAATAGCGCCATCTAAAGGTCCTTATGAGACACTCTAATACACTCTAAAACTCCTGTTTCAGGACTGCTTTGGTGAGCAGTGCTCTTAAATAATCATCACTGTTGTGCCTGTATATATGGGCCCATAGTAAAAAGTAGACAAGCACAGGAGGAAAGCAAGTGATTTATCAAGTCATCTACATCTGGCCCTAAAAAAATAGTTTTCTTTCTTTCTTTTGTAGATATTGTAATCTAAATCATTTTAATGCTCAGAACATCAGTGGGAGTAATCTGGAAGAAACACCTCTCCTCCATGAAAAGTCTCTGAAATTTTATGGCAGTATGCAGGAATTTTCTTCAAGTATTGATCTTTGGGAGACAGCCCTGTGAAACTATATATGACACCACCTGTCTTAAGAGCAGAGTATTCATTGTTTTCTTCAGATGAATACTTTATGCATTTTAGTTTGAGCAGATAGGTTCAGGAGTGGCTTTATGAGCACTATTGATGCACTATATATACAAAGATGAATTTTGACTTGAATAAACTAGTATGTTTTTGCATGAATACGCTGTGCATTAGAATTAAAGTAATTTCAAAGTCTAGGTGATTATAACTAAATGACAGTCTCCTATACACCACAATATTTTACAACTTTTTACAATAGTTTGGCCATTAAAAACAAAATATGTGGTATTTTTTGGAGTTTTAATGTGCCATTAGAATAAAAATAACAGTATGTTGTAGTCTTCCTCTTGATACATTTATTGAGCACTTATATGCAATTGTGAATATATTACGTCTGAGCAAATAATAAAACTAGATATGATTAATATGATATTCTCAGAATTAAAGAGCAATACCTACCAAAGTGGGGCTTATTCATGTGGCACTTTGGTGTAATATCCAACAATTTGTATCGAGAAAAATAGGTCTTTATTTACAATATTCCAACCTTGGTGGGGCTGGGAGTACTTCATATCAAACCCCTGTTCTCCAGAGAGATCCAGCAGTTCCCTTGCTCCCCAAAAGGCTATAAACTAAAACCAAGTCCAGTAGTTCCCCATCCCTTGTGGTCAGCTCTCTCCTTCAGGATCTGAGGTATGTTGTCCTCAGCCTCCATATAATGGCCCAGGAAATCATGTGTCATGTTACACTGGATCATGGTGAAGTCCAGGAAAAGCACAAGTCCTAAGAGTTTCCTTTCCAACGTCCTAAGTTCCAAGAGTCCAGAGAGAGTCAAGTCTGCAAAGCAGAGTCCTTGGTGACTTTTTTTTTTTTTTTTTTTAAGATTTTATTCCTTATTTTTAGACAGAGGGGAAGGAAGGGAGGAAGAGAGAGAAACATCAATGTATGGTTGCCTTTCACCTGCCTTCAGCTGGGGACCTGGCTGGAGACCTGGCTGGAGACCTGGCTTGCAACCTAGGTACGTGCCCTGACTGGGAATTGAACCACTTGGTGGCTTCTGAGTCACCTGGAGCAGGCACATCAGCACAGCAGCGTGCCCGCTCTCTTACTAGCCCAGGCCACATGGCTGGATCCTGACTACAAACTGCATAGTTGCTTGCTGCATCCCACATGCGACATCCTCCATCGTGGCACCCCTCCATCATGCTTTTCCCAAATACTCCTCCATTATGGCACCTTCTTTCATGCCAGACCTCATGGCAGATGGGGTGGGGGTGGGCATTCCCACCTCCTTTCAAACCACATGGCCCCTCTTCCTCAAGGCTCCCCCAAAATTTTAAATGCTGACCCAGAGCACTATGTCATTGTTATGAAAATTATCTTAAGCTATATTATCCACCCTTTTACTCAGGTAGCTGCACAGCTATTATCTAGTTATCAGCTTGCCGTAGATATACAAAGTACCTTAAAAGTTCTATTATCTCTTTCCCCCTTACTCCAACCATGGGTAGTGAGGATTTCGGGGATCCCTTCCCGGCTCTATTATAATATCACTAAAACAGATGACCTTAAGAAAGAGTAACTACCCACATGCTGAAGAAGTTGTAAAATAAATGTAAATAATGAAACTACTTTGATTAAAGAAGAAAATTAAGGAAGGTTAAATGAGTGCTGAGAGGAGAGCAAATGGACGAAAATCAACTAGAGATGAACTAGGGGTCCCTGCACCCACACGATATCTTTGGGTCACTATAGCTACCAATTCAAACACATTCAGAAAATTATCTCCCAAAAGAGGTCTTTCCTGGATAATCAAAATCATGTGGAATCTCATTTTCTAAAAAAGTAAATAAAACTAATGTCCCATATCTTTGTAGCAGTGCCTTTTGATGCTTGTTTGAAGACTCCTTGCTTCAGGCACACTTTCTGGCTCCTAACACTGATCACCTTAACCCAAATCTCTTTCCAGATATCCGTGGTTTGAGCAAACACCCGAATTATCCATAAGCTCCCTAAAGTTTGAGCACCACCGCTTTCCAGGACGGTTCATGTCAGATAGTGTAGGTGGGTTTATCAACTGACTGCAAATCATTCTGCAATTAGGTGCTCTCCCTTGTGTATACCTAAATTATTTTAGACCTGCAGAATAAAAGATTTATTCATCTTGATTAAGTGTGATATGCATTTTTAATTGCAAAAGAGCAGCTGTAAAGCACCAGGTGTTTCTCTTACTCAAACTATATTTTATTTTGCTGACTTGTTTTGAGGACAAGTGAAGAAACTAACTCTTAGAGACATAAATTCTTGCCCTGAAGCTTTTTTAAATCATTTCTTCTTCCTTCTTTTCCTTCCTTTCTTTCTATTTATTTATTTATTTATTTCGCATTTGTTCTCCGACAAAAGAGTGAGGCCAACACCTGATATGACTTAGATGTGCCCTTTGCTACAAAAGGTAAATGCCAAGTTTGCCATTTGAGTTTGATAACCACCCAAAAGATCAAGAAAACCTGAAACATCTCGCCTCAGTCCCAGTGAGAAGCTCTAACAGCCTCTTCCACTTTTAGAAAAAGGATCTGTCTTATTTTGTTCTTTTTTCCCCCACATGTGATTTCCTCTCTTAATTTCTACATCATAATAGAAAAAAAGTGCTCATTATGCTTTCACTCATCCTGAGAGATGAGAAGAGATCTACAGAATTATAAAGCTGACCCAAAGCAAACACCGAAAGAGCTTAGAATTCTCACGTCGGGGTTGACACTCGTGATTAGCGAAATTGCAGTAACTACACATGCTTCCATTCGGAACGGAAGGCATTCACACAGCAGTTTCTTCTCTAGTGCCTAGCAACATTATCACTGAGCACCTGGAATAGTTTAGGCATTAAGTGTAATTGGTTTTGCTTTACATAAATCTGTAGCTTTGTAAATAAGCGGAGCATTTCAGCTTCTATATAACACCAATTAACTTAAAGGGATGCGTTGTTTGCAGAAGCCTGCTGAGCCTGTACGGTATTTCTCCAGTAATGTGCTCAGTGGCGGGCAAAGTTCTGTGTCCCTGCAGTGTTTCATTTACTCCCAGCCACTTGGTGCCAAGGGTCTGTACCCAGCCACTCATTTGCTCTATTTTTCAGTTGTGAAAGATTGGGAACATGAAGCTTCCCCTAATAAGCCCCTTCTGAGCTCTATTTGTGCCCATGATGGAGGCCTGAAAAGCAAGGTATTTGAGAATGTTTTCTGTGACCCACCGAGCACAGGTCTCACCCAATCTGATTCTGTCCATAGCTGATACAGACATCTCTTTCCTCTTTTTTTTCTTGTCACCCTGTGATCCAATGCTGCCAAAAGTCACTATAATGAGCCTGTATACAAAATCTAGAAAACCATTTCTTATTATGTGAAAATGTTTCCATCAGAGAGATTTTTAAAATTGCACTCAGAAGTTGGCTCCTAGAAATTTGTCCAAGCTCTTAGATATTTCTCCTTGTTATCTCTTTACTTGGCTTATTCCCTTATCTTTCATATCCCCTTCAGGTAATCTTGATTATAGCACTCATTCCACCCTAGCCAACCTCTAATTCTCTTCATTTCTGAAAGTGTTTTTATTGACTATCAGATTAATGGTATCACCAAAAAGCAGCTCATGATTCAAAAAAGTTTCCTGTTAATATTGTGTGATTTACAAAATGAAAAAGGGAGAATCGCTCCTTCTGAATACTGTCAACTTTCCTGGTTTTAGAAGAACAGTGCTTCAGTGTTACTACCCTGAACCAGTCCCACAATGAGCAAGTACTGGTCTGTCCCACAAGTATCAAGCCAATCAATATAAGTAAAACAGCTTGCATGGCCTATACTTTCAGGACAGATCTTGTATACCACCCCGACTTTGAGAGCAGCTGGGGTAAAATGGCCTATTATAGGCTCATGAGTAAAGCCTTCAAATAAAATCCACAGCCACATGATGATAGCACACAGGTGCTACTGAAACTCAGGTGTGCTTGTATCTCCCCCCCACAGTTTACAAGATGCTGTCACATGTATCATTTTGATGAGTACCACCCTATGGGAGGTAGGTATATTTTGGCCTGTCCATTTTGTAAGTGAGAACTTGTAGCTCCAAGACATTAGTTAAATGATTTATCGAGAGCTGAGATAGTAGATGTCAGACAGGATTTGAACCTTGGTCTGTCTCTTAAGTGCCAGACCCCTTTACAAACAGCACTCAAAATGTCACCCACACTGGATCATCCCCAACCACTTAGGCAGAACACTGTCTACATCATCTGCAAGGAAAGAGCACTGGGAGTCAGAGACCCTGACAAAATGGTTGACAAAAACAAGTGTTTTTCTGACATCTCTTCTTCCTCACTCAGTGTCCCTGTGAGGCTAGGCACCATCCTCATGTGGACCATAGCCTGTCAGAAACACTCCACTAAAAAGGCCTACTCAGCCTGATCTCATCCTGAAGGTTGGGGGTACATCTCAGGCTCAGAAACATCCTTTTCATCAAAACAGCCTGGATATGCTACAATCGATTCCAAAGTGCCTTTAACATGAACAACTTAGAAAAAACAAATTTACCCCCCAAGTATTATTAATAATTGTGAAGATTTCTGTACACTTAATAAGAGCAAGACACTGGTCTGTTTTTAATATATTAGCTCATTTAATGATCACAATAACCCATGAGCTAAGTACAATAGTTAACCCCATTTCACAGATAAGAAACATGACGCAGAGAGGAGTTAATAACTTTTCAAAGATTACATAGGTGCTAACAACAAAGTAAAAATTTCGACCCAGGGAGTCTGGCTGCAAAATCCAAGGGCTAGCTCTTTCTACATAACAGCCTCTAGTCTCTAATACAGTTTTATATATTCTCAGAGGAATTCCAGGGAAAACACTGCCTTCGCCCAATAGATTCCAGTCTTTTTTCTGTCCCAACAAATAAGAATATGACTCCTTTTACTCAGTAATTGCTGGATTGAAACAATAAAGATTCTTAACACACTGAGGTTGTGAGTGCCCCTTCTCTCTTTTTGTAAATAATTACTGTCTTCTGCTTAAATTCAAAGGTATGACTTTAAAGGCAGAATTTCAGGTTTTGTGGGCATAAGTACATCTAAGAATTGTATGCGTACTTTTCTAGTATTCTTTATATCACAAGGTAAACCAAGGTTTCCTCAAATAAAAGCCATACTTGATCAAGGGAACCTGAGGTCAATCAGGCTCTTTACTTTCTTAGCATCTATGCAGACATTCTCTGGAACTCCTCCAGGCCTGTTCTCCAGTGGGTATAAAATTGTCAAAGATAATCAAGGATAGTGATGACAAGGATAGTGATGATAAATCTCTCTCTCTCTCTCTCTCTCTCTCTCTCTCTCTCTCTCTCTCTCTGGCTGTGCATTCCACTAAGGTTGTCTAGAATAGATGCTATTTGACAGCCAAGATCACATCCCAAGGTGCTACACTGTCACTTGTCCACTCAGACACCATACTAACTATTAAATAATGATAGCACCCAAACCCTAATCTATCATCCATCTTAGACAGGTTTGAATCCATTTACTGGCTAGGAATCAGGTTGCTTCTTAAGCCTGCTAAACCACAAGTGACCAAAACTCAAATAAATACAGTAATGAGTCAATAGACTATGACAAATGCCTATTACCATGGAAGCAGCTAGTCAACAGCACATTTTGTGACATTTATGCAAAGAGCAGGGAACCATTCTAATAGGCATAAAAGATGGAGGAAAATGAAGGCAGAAATTTGGTAAAAATCAGGTGGAAGACTCCATCACATCAAAGACACTACTAAGAGAGCACACGTATTATCTTCACAGACAATTTTCATTTCCCCAAAGCACTCTCTTGAAGCAAAATGACAAAGACAGTGGAGAGGATATTCTATATTTTAAAAATAGGAAAAAGAGCTCTCTATCAGAAATGCTGAAGAGAAAGCATGAGCTTCAAAAGCAAGAGTAGTGAAAAGCCATCTGGAAACACCGACTTCCCATTTTGACATAATGCATTGCACACAGTAAGTGCCTCCGTTCATGTGAACTGATTACGACCCCTTGAGCATGCTGGAATGCTTTTTCCCATTTTTCCAAGCCTCTCTTGCATGCATTCAACCTTTTTGACCAGGTTCCACAGTGTCTCCAGAAATGCAGGCTTTTTGTTGCTCGCGCAGTTCTGCCTTATTTCCCTGTAGCCAACTATGCCTGAATGACAGGAACAAACAAGAGGGACAAGTGTGGCAGCAAATGAACCATTTCACTGCAATTAGAAGTTCACGGAGAATAAATTATCCTCTAGTTCAAGCTGTCCGGCAGTAATTCTCATTAATAATAACATTTTGAGAACAGTCTGCTTCCCACAAGCACAGTGAGTGCTAGGAACTTTATCATTACTCTTAAAGCAGGACTCGCATCCCAGACGATTAGCTCAGATCAACATATGCAGCAGGCAGAGGGCTTACATCACAGAGATGCATGGATGCATAACTGTCCGTGACGTTCACTGGTTAGACCGGCTGGTGGAAGAAATCCAAGGGCTTCACTCCTTCCGGCTTTCTCTTCTGATTTATGCTAAACTGTAAATGATTTTTCACATTAATGAGTAAGTCCATTTTAAAGAACACTTTCTTCTTGCCTCATTGAAGACATCTATTCTATCATAGCATCCTTATTTCCTACACGTGGCCACAAGGTTAGAGGGGTCCAGGAAGGCAGAGATTTTTGTGGATCTATGTCTCCACATGTACATATACATATACATATACATATACATATACATATACATATATAGTGAGAGAGAGAATTCCAGTTAGTAGTTGATGTTGGCTGTTGGCTAAGAACCTCTGTGATTCTCTATATGAATTTCTTCGTATTAACTCTCCACATGAGCTACTTTGGGCTTTTTTCAAGATTGGCAGCTGCTACCCAAGGACAAGTATCATCCCTCTAAAACATTTCAAGAACAGTCTGCTTCCCACAACCACAGTGAGTGCTAGGAAGTTTGGAATCCAGGCAAAAACCCTATTGCCTTTTATGACCTAGCCTCAGAGGACACACAGCATCACTTCTGCATTCTATTTGTTGAGGCAATCAGAAAGTCTTGTCTAGATTTAAGAAGAGGGAAAATAGGCTCCATCTCTGGATGAGAAGGAATAAGATTCTAGCAATTCAGCTAGGACCAGAGATGTTGCTATGGCATTTTCAGTTCAAAGAGGAACAGATATCTGATAAACAAAGGACAATGGCAGGAGCTCTTCAAGTACCATCAGGAAATAGCATAAGCAAAATAGCAACATGTGAAATTGCACAGCTCACTCAGAATTTCAAGTCATTTGGCCCTCTGAGCAATTGTTTGAAGCACAAAATTCAAGGACAGAACAATATGACAAATTTGTGTTTCAGACAGATCACTCACTCAGAAAAGTAGAGGATAAATTGGCAGGGACTAAGTAAGAGTTATCCCAGGTTGGTGATGACCTGAAAGTGAATATTGATAAGAGGTAATGAGATCTGGGGTTAGGATGGCAGTGCAATGGGTGAGAAAAGGGGAAGAACATAAGAGATTCAAAGGCAGGACAATAGGAAAAAAACATTTTATTGAATTTCCACTGAATATTTAATCATTTCATATAATTTTCACTAAATCAATGATCCTGGAATTACTATCTTCAGAATCAACAAGTATTTATACTTAAAGCAGATCCTAAGGAACATCTAGCTGTATTTTTATTTCATAAATGAAGAAACCTAGGCCCACAGAGGTGAGGCAACTTGTCCACAGATAAATACCTATTTAAATGGTAAATCTTCCAGGACCATCTAACTCACAGTCTAGCTTACGTGAGTACAGGTTCTCCAAAGTATTATTTGGGAAGAAAAGTGTCCATGTCAAATGCTGAATCTAAGTAATAATTTAGTATGTATGATTCATTCAGGACTTCACAAAAACTTTATTTTGTACATTGAGAATTACTTTAAAATGTATTTGCTAATGGATGGGTGGGGAGGGGGACAGAGGGGAGCAAAAAGGGGATGAATGTAATACAACAACAATAACATTTTTAAAAAAATGTATTTGCTATTCAGAGCTTTCTAAATTCATGTGGCCATACAATCCTTTACTCAGAACACTTCTTCTTTGTTATACATTGGAAATACTGGTAGGGCTGGATGGCCACATCAACATATATAGATGCAAAAATCCTCAACAAAATACTAGCAACCTGAACCCAATAGCACATTAAAAGGATCACTAAAACTAAGTGGGATTTATCCCTGGGATGCAAGAATAGTTCAAAATATGAACATGAATTAATTTGACCCACCACATTGATAGAATAAAGGATAAAAGTCACCCGATTATCTGAATAGATGCAAAAAAGCATTTGACAAAATTTAACTCTCTTTCATGATAAAAATTCTCAACAAACTAGGAATAGAAAGAAATAACCTCAACACAATAAAGGCCATATATGAAAGGCCCACAGCTAACATTAACTCAATGTGAAAAACTCAAAGTTTTTCCTCTGAGATCAAGAACAAGGCAAGGTTGCCACTCTCTCCACTTCTATTCAACACAGTATTGGAAATCCTATGCACAGCTAGTAGTCAAGATAAAGAAATAAAAGCCATCCAAATAAGAAAAGAAGAGGTAAAGTTGTCCTTGTTTGCAGATGACAAGATCTCTTATATGTAGAAAATCCCAAAGTCTCCATAAAAAAACAACTATTATAACTAATAAATTCAATAAATTTGTATGTTACAAAATTGACAAGTAAAAATTAGTTGCATTTCTATATACTAAAACCAAGCTTTCTGAAAATAAAATTAGATAAAGAACCCCATATACCTTAGAAATAAAATAAGAATAAGGAGATGAAAGACTTGTATACAGAAAACTACAAAACATGGGAGTAAATTTGAACACTGACTATATTTGATAACATTAAGAAATTATTATTAATTTTTAGCTGTTATAGCAGCATAGTTGTTATGTTTTCCTAAAAGGCTTCTTATCTTTAGGTATCACATAGCAATACTAATGGATATAATTCTGTGATGTCTAGTATTTGCTTCAAAATAATTTAGGGTGAGGAAAAGTGGTGAGAGTTTAGGTCAACTAAATTTGGCTATGAGTTGATAAATGTTGAAGTTGGGATTGGGTCCATAGAGTTTATCAATGCACCCTCACTATTTTTGTGTATGTTTGAAATATTCCATATCAAAAACTTTTGTTTAAAGTGTGCTCAGTTATAAAGGCTCTCAGTATGTGAGTAACACATGCACTTAGGTGCTTAATAAATGGTTCTTGATAACCCAGTGTGTTTTCATCTAATGTTTGGGAGATCTACTGTTACAACTAAGGGAAAGTAGGAAAATAATATTGAATGTATATGTTTGCCCCAGTGAGAGAAGCTTCAGATTTCAAAACTATAGTTAAATAATCTGCCCCCAGTGTAAAATAGAAGATGAACATTTTCTAATTTCCATCCTTCCTATTATGGCTGTTCTGCCTCACTGTGATAACCCCAATAAAGAGCAAATATTGCAAGAATATGATAAATTTTTGACTCCGAGGATATATAATAACTCCCTTCCTTTGGTATCTGATAAAAGGAAGGCATATGTTTGGGAAAATCCCAGTCTACATACTGGTATCTTCCTTGGATTTTACTCTTCATGCCTAAAACTATTTAGCTTGTATGTGCAGCTGGATTGGATATGGATAAGATTTAACAAGTAGAAATAAATACTCTTCTTACCCCTACATGCCAATCATAGTAGAATTACTTTAAATGTGCAAATCTAAGTAGGTTAAAGACTTGGGAACTAGAAACATAATAGGAAGAATAAAATAAAGAAGAGAGAGAGGGAAGAAGGAAGAAGAAGAAGAAAGGAGGAAGGGAAGGAAGAAGGAAAAGCTGACCCTTCTCAGCAGAATGCAGAATATTTCAATTTAGTAAGTTTGGTGCAGATGTTCTCATAAACCCATGAAGAGTGGAGCCAATTGCCCATTAAAGATTTACCAGCCATTCCTAATCTTCACTGTGCAAAGTGCCCATTGGAGATTTCCCTGTAGTAGTTGGTGAGGATTACTTTTGCTTTCAAAGTCATTTATGGTCACTGAGGAATCTGAACTCTAAGAAATGGATTGTTGGTTATATAACCCAAAATTTACATATAATTACAGACTTGTCAGTTCTCAAGTTGTCCCAAAATACTCTAATATGACCTTCAATGTGTGCAAAATTTTTTTTGATCCACTCTCTGGGCTATATCAGGGATGTTTACTTGGGAATACTCTCTTAAGCCACTATCTCCAGATTTGAAGAGATGTAGCCAGAACCAAAACAATACTTCTTGTCTTCTGAGATAGCAAACTGAACTAGCAAAATCTGTAGAGCACCAGTAACCCTCTAAAATGTCAAAATAACCTGCTTAAAGAAGTTCAATTATTCACGTTCATATTAGTTCAAAGTTATGTACTGACTGCTGATGTACCAAGATCAACACTTAATAATATTAACGTGATGAATACAGGAAAGACTCCTCATAAGGCACATAGTCCAGAGAGGAATCAAGAGGTAGGTGTCATCCAATCCCTAAAAGAATGGTTATAATTCAACCAAAGAAGGTAGGACATTTGGCAGCCTCCTTAAGTAAATATAAGCAGTCCTTGGAGATTTAGAATTATTCTTACAAAGTCTATTGGGAGCTCATCCTCTTCTCTCCACTCCTATTCCAAGATTAGTTTCAAAAAGAGTGGAGAAAAGAATAAAGTCCTTGGATAACTTGAGGACTCCAAAATAAGTAACAACAAAGGCCCCGGCTGGTAGCACAGTGGATAAGGTGCCAGCCTGTGAACCCAAAGATCACAGGTTCGATTCCCAGCCAGAGCAACATAACTAGGTTGCAAGCCAGGTCTCCAGTCAGGTCTATGGCTGGAGGCAGGTGAAAAGCAACCCTACATTGATGTCTCTCTCTCCCTCTCTGCCTCTCTCTCTTCCCCTCTTTCTAAAAATAATTAAAAAATAAAATCTTTTAAAAAAAAAAAGTAACAATAGAATCCCTACATTTCTCTGGAAGCCTGGAAGCTAGCATGCATCTTGCAGTCAATAATCAACAATATTCATAGGGATTCTTGGGTGCCAGGCATATGTTTATAGGGCTTTTCTTTTATGCCACTAAAGCAAGGCAGCAGTGGGGTCAGATGTCTTCATGGGATTTCTGGGGCAGAGGTCTCAAGATTTCTCCAAGCTTCCAGCACTCCAGACAATGTGGGAGACACACAGGCCTTTCCCTTATTCCCTACTTTTCAGGTTACAGAAGTTATTTCTGAAAGAAAAGTGAGAGTAAGAGAGATAGAGAGAGTGCCCTCCATGGGCCCTGCAGTTAGGGAGAGTACAGAAGCAGAAAGCAGGAAGAACCAAATGGGTGAATTGTGTATCTCAGGAGAAAAAAAGCTCAGGACAAGCAAAGACCAAGAAGTAATACTATCTCTTCAGTATTGCTCTGAGACTGTGAAAGCATTACAGTTTACATTAGTCCTAGGGAAAAAACTGCCCCAGAAATAAAGAAAACACAGAATTGACTTAGATTACATTGTTTATAAGCAGGGAGTAATGGTGTTTTTGAATGTACATTTAGTTGAATATATAAATTAAGTTCTTTTTATATTTTATTTTGTTATTTTTTAATTTTATTTTCAATACAACCAAGACACTTGAAAATACTACAATCTGTATACAAGCTGTGTGTGTGTATGTGTTTACGAATATAACCAAATGTACTTGAATATTGGACCCTTCAGAAATGCCACCTTGGGAGAGTCTATTTATGATATTGGCATTGTTCAAACTCTTTCTTAAGCCTTCAGTATCAGTTTATAAACCATAGAGGGAAAAATCAATTCCATTCGTTTATATTGATTCTCCATTTGACTACCAATTATAAAAGCAAGCAAGTAAAAAGAGAGAGAGAGGGAAAATGATTTGCTTAAATCATGGATTTATTCACCAAAGCTTGGCACAAGCCATTCAAAAATTCAATAAACACATCATGTTTATTAACCCTGTATAATACTCAAAGAATAAAAGCAATCCCAAAGTTGTTTTAAGCAATGACTACTGTTTTGTAATACATGTATTGTCAAAATGACTATTTTGAATGAAAGCATTCATTTAGATGAATTAGTATGTTTGTGTAAAACAAAAACCAATCAAAAAATGTTCATGTTATTTTATAGTTATTGGTACTTGAGCAATGACAAACATCTGAACTTTGACTGAGGTTATTTCCTCTGAAATCACATGCTCTCTGTCACTGTCTCAAACTCTAGAATCTTATCATTTTCTATACTTTGGAAAGAGCTTTTTCAAGAAAGTCACAGCTTGAGTGCTGTCGTGCAAGAAGAGAGGAGAGCTTGAGGGAGTCTGGGTCATGCAGTCTGCACTGTCTCTCGAACAGGTATCTGCATTTTTACAAGCATTGCTCTTAATCTCATTTTTCATTCCAATCTTGCAACTTTATGCCTTCCTATTGATCTTAGTTCTGCTGCTTAGAGAAACCAATGAGATATACTGAGAACATTCAATAAATAAAAAATACCTATCCACTCTGTACGTGATTCCTCTTTAGAAAATTATACAAGTAAAATAGCATTTTTCTGCTCCCTGTTTGTTCTTGAGACCAAAGTCTATGATGTGCATGTGGAATTGACTCGAGGGATGGGTAAAGGGTGTTCTAAATTTCAGATCTCAATCCTGATTCTCAAACCCAATATTGCCTTAGAGAAGTTGCCTTCTATAATTATTGATTACTCCTCACTACTGTAATTGAAGTCACATCTACAAAGATCTGTTTAGACTGTAGCATTTGTGATTTTCCTGAGTGAGAAATGCATTTATTTATTTGCATTATAAGTGAGAAAATATTGTCCTAGCACTATTTTGCTACTATCAATTTAGCTAGGAATCTTGGTATATCAGTGTATATTTCATGCAAATGATCCTTATTTTTAAAAAATTCAAAACACCACCTGAGATGTGAGGTTTTAATCAAACAGATATGTTAATTCAGAGATCAAAATTATACCCTTCATTTATGTACTATGAACAAACAAGGTAAATACACTGAGTATTATGGCAAGAATCCTAGGCATCAGAAGATGTAGGTTCTACTATTTGCTTCCCAAGTGATCTGGATTTAATTTGACTTCCCCAAGTGTTCTTTCTATTATCTGTGAAAATGAAGGGGCAGATACCTGATCCCCACTACCACTGATATTTTTGGAGCTTCATGTACAACATGTGAAGGTATGTTTTCTTAAGTACCTGGCTACACTTCATGGCTACTTTATCAGTCCCTCTTCCCCTATTTCCAAGTCTCTTAAAAGCATTAAAAATATTTTGTCATGGAGAGCAGAATACTGAGGAGTGGAGCTGAGAGGCTGTACTTGGGCTGTAGTATCGGAACAGACAAACAAGCCAACAGCCTAATTTGATGTGATGAGAAAACAGCCATTTTGAATTGCTGCCTAGGCTTTCGACAGTGCAACAACCCTGCTCACAGTGAGTCTGAACATTCAAATAAGAACCTTAGTGTAGGATCCCCACCACAGGTTCCTGCTTCAGTTTTCCCAAGGCACCTTTCTTTTATTGTTGTTCCATTTTTATATTTATTAAGCTTTCAACTCCTGTCCATGTTCAGTACCATTCCACATCTGCTTCAGATGCACAGCCAAGTGGCCAGAAAACCACTCACTCCACAGAGTGGTCCCCCATCTCTTCTGTCCCAATGCCTCAAGAACCCATTTAGCTCCACACATATCCACCACGACTATTGACTGCATTCCCCTCTCTGTGACTGTTCTGCAACTACCAACCTGTACTTCTTAATCCCTTCACCTTTTGAACCCAACCCCTGAACCCTCCCTCCCATCTGTCTACTACAAATCTGTTCTCTCTATCTACGAATCTGTTTCTGTTTTTTTAGCTTAGCTTTTTTTTTCTTTTTTTTTTAAGGTTTGGCACGTAAGTGAAATTATCTAATATTTGTCTTTCTCTGTCTGACTTATTTCACTTAACATAATACTTAAGTCCATCCAAGCTGTAGCAAAAGATGATTTCACTCTTTTTCATGGCTAAGTAGCATCCCATTGTGTATCTATGAGTATACCACAGCCTTTTTATCCTGTTAAAATAACCACTTAGAGTTGAGCCCCAGTAAAAGTTAGTGACCTCTGCCCCTCCTTAATAAGCAATAGGTTCTTGCTACCCTGCTTTCTATTTCCTGCTCACTCATGACCTGGGATAAATACTGTCCTTCTCTGGGCTCACTGTTCCCACCAAACCTGCCCCACCCCACCTCATTTCTGGGATCGCTGATAAACGGTGGCTTGACTTTCTTTGAGCAAGTGTACCAAAACTGCACCTTCCATAAAAATGACCCAGGGGTTTTCACTTCTCCCAAATGGGAGCTCAGATGCTAAGGAAGCTACCTGCCAACCCCACTTGGGCAGCTTGTGACTCCTCATTCAAGCACATCATAATCTGCATACTCATTTTAATACACAGCTACAGGTCTTCCAATACACTTGGCACTAAAAAGGAGAGGGAATGATTGGCTCATGCCATTGAAAAATCTGGCTATGGACTGAGTTGTATCTCCTCAAAATTTGTATGTTTAAGCCTTAACCCCTGTACCTCAGAATATGACTGGATGTGGAGATGGGGACTTTCTGATTAAGGTTAACTCAGGCTGGGGCCCTAATGTAGTCTAACTTGTGTCCTTATAAGAAGAGGAAATTTAGACACACAAAGAGACACCAGAGGTGCACACACACAGAAATGACCATGTGAAGTCAGTGTATGTGTGTAGGCAGGGGGCCCACCATCTCCAAGTCACGGAGAGAGGCCTTAAAGGAAACCAGCCCTGAAAGCACCTTGATCTTGGACTATTAGCCTTCAGAAAACACATTTCTACTGCATAAGTAACACAGTCTGGTTTTGCTATAGCAGCCCTAGCAAATAATACAAGTCCTTTGCAGGGCTGAATATATTATTTGCAAAACCCAGTGAGAAATGAGAATGTGGTGCCCCTGCTTCAAAAATCGGAGAAAATGGCCACTAAAGGCATTAAAACATTAGGCTTTTCTTCCCCTTCTTCTCTAGTTTTCCTTTAACTTATCATGGTGGTTCTGTTTGGGCGTTTTGAATGTTTTTGTTTTATTTTTTGCCATTTACGTGAGTCCAAGAAAAGGAACATTAAAATGTTAAATTATTTGCCTGAAGATTCCATTCATCTCTAGTTGTACAATGCCAATTCTAAATGTAAATGTAGGAACATTGAACTCACAATGCAGGATCACCAATGCTGCACAATTAGAATTTTGTAGCCTATACATGCATATGTACATTGTTCTTACCAGGACAAGGGACATGCTGCAGAAACTAACTGATCAGTTTTTATTTCACTTCTTGATGCACACACATTCCCAACACTTGCTACTCTGGATTTATTGACCAGCATGAAAGGACTGAAAGGAAAAAGAAGGAAAAGTTGTCCTTTCTTTCCCTTTCCATCTGTCATAACTTTCAATGTAAGTGATTGACTAATACAGGGAAGTTACACACAAGGAAGAGATGATCTGACAAGATTCTCTGGTTGTTTGTGTTTCTTAGAATGTCACTGCCTTCCTTCTGAGTTCAAAGTAAATTTCGACTCAAAGGGAAAGCCTGGCCTGTCAGGACAGCCAACGCCCCTACTCACTCCATCATAAACACTACAGACTTGCCTTGTACTTGCTTAGAGTCTCACTGAAGCTACATGTCATGAGGCTCACTAGAATTCTGTGTTTTTGGTTCATCGTGAATGCTGTATGCAAAAGAGGTGGCAAAGAATGACAGACACAGAGTACATGTACCCCTCTGTCCACACACGTGCTCTATTGTCGCATTGAACTTCACTTAAAAGCCATGAATTGAAACAGAAAATGTATTAAGATTTTCAGGATTGCAACAACTGAGCATTTAACCAAATACCGGGTCCTTCTGAGCCCAGGGCCTTGTACATTTTCACAAGATTTACACCCATGAAACCAGTCCTGGTCCCTTGATAGGATGCTATGGAAAATTCATGATCTCATCAGAACTCAATGTCTCTTCCCCCATTATCTGTCTCTGTTTACCTTCAGGTTCCAGAATATTCCATTTCAATTCTTCTTTTAGCATTTTCCCTGCTTTCTTACCATTATGATCATACATTCACCGTCAAATTATCCTGGACCCCAAAATACCATTTCTGTTTCTAAATTTTGTGAATGAATTGCTTTGAAGTATTTCAGCACTAGCACTGCAGCTGTTTTAGATCTATTCTGCTCAGAATTCCCATGAGATTTTACTTCTGACCAAGTGGTTTTTCAGCTGTGGGACAGAGGTGGCCAGAGAGGGGAGGTTGAAGTGTTAGAGGTAGAGGGGGGTTGTGAAACATGAGGTTACATTTCTAGTTATACATATATCATGTTTCTCCAACTCACCCCTGACCTATGATTGTTGGGGCATCTGCTCTATTCAAAGTCTTACCCTGCAGGGCCTCAAGTTCCCAAGGAAAACTTTTCTTCATCTCATGTAGAATACCAATTACTGTGTGCCACCTCCCCACACACACATGCTCACTAAAAAGCCACTCATGAGAATCTTGCTGGCACAGCTGCAGCATGCACCCACAGTGAGGCCACCAGCTGTAAGGATCCTGCTTCCCAGCATGGCCAGGACCATATCACTCAGTCACTGCCACTATCAAATAACCTTCTTGGAGCCTGTAGGTATCTGGACAGCTCCCAACATTATAACTGTGTTAGAGCCTTTTAGAGTCTGTATTCTGAAGCTTGCAATTTGCTGAAGCCACACTTTTGTATCCTACCAAAGCATTTGCCCATTGTACATACACTCTGCTCTGCCACACAAATACCAAAGCAGAGTAGTCAGGCACTTTTAGGGTTTTTGGTGATGTCAGTGGAAACAGGCAAATAGAAATAATAGATACCACTATGGATTCAAAACCCTTTCATCCACCAAGGCTAGTAGTTAGAGTAAGCTTGGGTGCCTAGAACCCTCTTCTCCAAGAATTTCTTCCCTGGATGGAGAATACATAGAGTTGACAGGTCTATCGCGCAAATAGGCTCCTGATGAGCAATCTCACTGGCTTGGTTTTGCCAAAAGGAGAGGCGTCCAGCAGTCTCTAGAGACAGTATCTTAGACTCAAGGTTGGAACTCACTAGCAGTCATTTAATTCTAATGATGAATTTGGGCAGAAAAAGGTCTGACCTTCGGATTTTGTTCAGGACTTGGAGTTTCAGGTATATAAATTAAAGAAATGGTGCTCTATTTCACATAAAGGTTCCTGTCATTAAAAAGTTTTGGAGTTAAGTTTTGTAGAAACAGTAGCAAACCTAAAACTAGAATCCAGATAATTCTTTTTTCTTCCTAACAGAAAAACCACCAGAACAGGGTGGAGATTACTTACACCCTCAGGGCTTGGGCGATAGCCATGTTTGTCCTGGAATATGGAAGGTTTGCCCTCATACAGTCAAGATTACTATTCTTCACTCCCTTGAGAACTATGAAGAGAGAAATTATCAAAATCCTAAAAATTTTTATTGGCATCTACTCCCTAAGTTGAGAAGTCTTACCCTTCTTTTCCATAGCAAGTACCCTGGCTCCTCCAGTTTTCTCATTGAATTTTTTTCATCTGTGTGATCCATCTAAAAGGAATGTTCTCATCTAAGTAACTTCCTCTCTCACATTTACTCTATTTCCTGAAAACTAAGATATAACTCTGGAAAGCTAATGAACTCACATCTCTTTAAATTTTACAACTCTCTCTGATGTTAATCTCCAAATGTAGTTCTCCAAAGACATAGAAGAAGTCTCACAAAATAGAAAACAAGAATGATTTAGGTAATTTTAATAATGGAGAAACTTAAGAAAAGTTAAGAAGTCACACGAGGACACTCTAGGGACATGATTGAGAGACACATGTGATCTTGTCCTCAGGCTACTAAACAGAACCTATATATTATTTAAAGAATAATCTTGCTGACCCTTTGCTCTCTATAATTAGGGAGAAATCAAATTCTCTTGAGGGGTGTGTGTGTGTGTGTGTGTGTGTGTGTGTGTGTGTGTGTGTTTGTGTGTTTGGTTCACAGGATTTAGCCCAAATAAGTAGTTTGCTATTTAAAGCAAATCTGATGCTTACTGAAAACTAACTCAATAACCTGATTTAATTCTGCCTCCCTGTTCTTCATTCGTGTGACAAAATTAGAGCCCACAAGACTAGTCTCTTAGGTCACCACCAAGAGTAATTTATTTGTCAGCCTTCCTAAAACACAGCCTTTTTGGCCCTGGCTGGTGACAGAGTGGATAAGGCGCCAGCCTGTGAACCCAAAGGTCACTGGTTCGATTCCCAGCCAGGGCACATAACCAAGCTGCAAGTCAGATCCATTGCTGCAGGCAGGTGAAAGGTAACTGTACATTGATGTCACTCTCCCTCTCTACCTCTCTTCCTTCCCCTCTCTCTAAAAATAATAAATAAAAAATATTTTAATATAGCCTATTTGGATCTCAATTAGTGTTAATTGTTATCTAATTATTACAGGGATTCCATTAGCCAAGTGAGGAAATGTCTCTCCTGATAAAGTCTGTGCTATAGAAAAAGAAATTTGGCCCTGGCTGGTAGCACAGTGGATAAGGTGCCAGCCTGCGAACCCAAAGGTCGCAGGTTCGATTCCCCAGCCAGGGCACATTACCAGGTTGCAAACCAGGTCTCCAGTCAGGTCTGTGGCTGGAGGCAGATGAAATGCAACCATACATTGATGTCTCTCTCCCTCACTGCTTCTCTCCCTTCCCCTCTTTCTAAAAATAATGAAATAAAATCTTAAAAAAAAAAAAAAAGAAAGAAATTTAAGTTTGCCCACTTACAAAGCAAGCATCCAAATTTTAAGTGAACCTAATATCTGACCTATGAGTAGGGTAAATGTTAAGACTCAACATGACGGAAGTATATCTCCATATTGCCAGGTCATGAAGAGTGAAGGGACTGTTGGTAGGAATATTTCTATATGTGAAAGAAGATTAGTTGCCACTGGCACCTGGCATAGCACTATAGCATGGTGAGCCCATTCTACTGTTAAAGGATCCACCCAGAAGGAAAGCAGTGGCATCTCCCTTGTCCTCAGGCCTGCCACTTCTCACTAAGTGTCAGCTTCACCAGATCTGCCACCAGCCTCCAACTGGGCTTCTACTGACATTTCCTCTAGAACAGGGTATCTCAACTTCAACACTGTTGATATCTTGCACTGGATAATTTTTCATTTTAAATGGCTGTCCTGTGCATTGTAAGGTTGTTTTTGCAGTGTCCTTAGCCTCTATCCACTAAATTCCAATAGCACCCACTAGTTTTTACAACCAAATCATTTCATGATATTACCAAATGTCCCCAGAGAAAGACAAGGCGAAACTCCTCTTGGATGAGAACCACTCATCCAGGTCATAGAAAGTGGCATCAGAAAGAGGTCACAGGCAAGCTGGCTGTCAACGATTGTTAACCTTTATGGTAGCTCAGTGTTCTCACAGAATTTATTTGGGAAAATTTTTGTTTACATAATATAAGCCAGTACACATAAGTACACATAGGCAAAATTTTACTTCAGATATCACCTCAAGCCCAAGAAGTAATGTATGTTCTGGGGCATTTGTTCCTTTATGTCCACATGAAGGTTTTTTAAGATTTCATTTATTTATTTAGAAAGGGGAAGGGAGGGAAAAAGAGAGGGAAAGAAATATCCATGAGCAAGAGAAACAGAGAAAAACATGGATAGGTTGCCTTTCACATGCCTCCAACCAGGGACTTGGCCCACAACCCTGACCAGGAATCAAACCAGGAATCAAACCAGGTTAGGATTGAGCCACACCATTCAGGGTGAAAATTTTCATACAGTATTTTCCCAAGAGGCAAAACAAAATCAAAATCAAAAACAAATACTGAAAATACAGAAGTTCAAATGCAAACAAGCTTACAAGATAGAGACCTTTTAAAATAACTGAAGTCTAGTCACAAAATGGCCTGGCACAGTTTAAGGACTCACAAGCTCTACTTCCTTGTTGTTGTTCTAAATAACCTCATTCCATTGCTTCACTTTCTAGCTCCTCCTGCATCCCCTTTATTTCCTAGAAAAGCACTGAACTGGAAATGCTGTAATAGCTAACTTTTATCTAGCACTTACTAATGGCCAGGCACACACTGTTCTGAGCACTTTTACTTATCTTTGCTCATGTTACCCTCACAATAACCTTATGGGATAAGTGCCATAATCATCCCCATTTTAGAGATAGAAAACAGACATGAAGAGAGTAGGTAAATTTCCCAAAATCATATATCCAATAAGTGACAGAGCCAAGAGTCAAACTAGATAGTCTGGTCTCAGTGTGCATGTTCTTAGCCCCTGCCCATCAGGCTATGTGAGGTCCAAAGTCCTAAGTAGACATTGAATAGTATTTTCTAACAGTGAGAGAAAGTTTTCATACATTTCCCAGGATGCATGATTATAGCTGTAAACTCTACAAACACATAACCAACTTTATTTCCTCCCTGTGCTCTTGTCCCCCTCAGTTTCCCTAACCCTGTTTCTTCTCTTCCCTTAGGAGGAAGGTAAGAGCTTTATTTCCTCATAGCATCCTGATTCATCTCCAGGGCATTCAAATAATTCAGGCATTATTTTACCATTGCTTCTCAAAGTTTGGCCCAAGAACCATCTGAGATGGTTTAATACTTATTTTAAAAAGTAGATTCATGGGTTCCACCATAGATCCACTGAATTAAAATCTCTGAGGATAATGCCCAAGATTGCTTTAAAAAAGCTCCTTAGATGGTTAGCTTAGCTGGTTAGAGCAAATTAGGTTATAGTTCAAATCTCAGACAGAAAAATTAACTTTACCTGGAGGTTCAACTTCTGCCCTTCCCTTATTTATTCAGGGTCTCAAACTCCAAAAGGTTAGACAATGTGGGAATGTGGAGAAATGTTCTGCATAAAGTCAAGTTTTTTACCCAAACTGGAAAACTAATTCTGAGGGTGTCATTTTTATTCAACATGAGTGATACTTTTTCATTGGCATTTCTTAAATGAGTAAACATGCCTAACTTATAATCAAGACATAGGATTCATTTCCAAAAAAAAAAAGGAAACCCTCAGTGAGACATACCCCAGTTCTTAGTTAACTCATGTCTATATCTTAGGTTCAAAGATCTTAAAGATAGCAGAGCCTGTAATTAATTGCACAAAGTATTTTGCATGCTTACATTGTGGGTGGAGTCTTTTTACAAAACATGGTCAATAAAAGTTCTCAATGGGCTAGCCAAAGGCAATTTACACAAGCTGTGTCTCAGCCATGGACCCTAATTAGTATGACTTCTTCATCTACCCAATTCCTGAACTTTCAAACCTCTTCGAAGTTTTGATTCATTCTCAAACTAGGCAAAGTTAATAAAAGCTTTTGAATTGTACTTTCACTCAACAGTATCTCTGAATCTGAATTAACTTTTATTTAAGCTGCCAATGCTGGAAGTACTATCTAATTTTTTTTCTAAACTATAGAGAAACATTGGTGCTATTGTAGAGAATACATAACCCAAAAAAAGACTGGGCATCCTCCCCTGACAAATACTAATTAGTAGCCTGGTAGTCAGTGCTCAAAAGTGACCGCCAGCCCTCCCCCAGCGGCTGGGGTCCAATGCTGTTTTACCAGCAGGAACTGTGTGCCTGCACTGCTCCTTAGTTACCAAACGAGTTTAATTATTTTCCCCTAAATGAAAATAAAATAGTCTGGTAGTAGACTAGAATTAGAGAAACGGGACTTCCTCTGGGAGCTTGATCCAAACCATTTAGAGAGGACATTTTCTCAGTTTTCCATTTTTTCTGTTTCAGAGCCTCGGTCCAGAACAAATGGCGTGGATGCCACCGCACTTTGTCCTCTGCATGTGACTTCTGCACAGCCATGTGGCCTGTGGTGCAAAGCCATTCTTCCTCAACTTTGCGCAGCATGCTGTGCTTCAGCTTCTCATCAGTAAAGATACCTCTTCACAAAATCCAGAGAATTACCTAAGTGTAGCACTTTACTTTTATCAGGGCTCCATTTTCCAAAGTTTTTAATTTGTTTAATTTTTTTTAAATTTTGTTTTGTTTTGTTTGTGAAGGATCAGTAACTATAGATAATTCTCCCTCCTGGAACTCCCCTCCCAACAAAGGAAAGAGCTGATATAGTTATTTAAGTTTTCCTGAACTGAGTAGATGATAGAATATATTATAAGTAAAACTAAATCTTTCTAGTTTCCATTTTAACTAGGCCAAAGATTTCTAGTTTCCATTTTAATTAAGCCAAAGATTTTTGAAGGTTTATACTACTATTTACTGATGTGGCTCAGTGGATTAGTGCCAGCCTGCAAACCCAAAGGTGGCTGGATCAATTCCCAGCCAGGGCACATAACCAGGTTGCAAGTCAGGTCTCCAGCCAGGTCCCCAGCTGAAGGCAGGTGAAAGGCAACAATACATTGATGTTTCTCTCCCTTTCTTCCTCCTTCTTTGCCCTTCTTTCTAAAAATAATGAATAAAATATTTTTAATACTTTTTAAACTTTTAATTGCCTCCAAAATTCCTAATATATTTGATATTTTTTTCTATAACAACTTTGTCTTAGGCTATATCACAGAATATCACTTAAGCTTCTTGACAAATATGAGGGCTGTACTATTATCCCTATTTTACAAACAAGGTCCTGAGATTCCAGAGTACAAAGCAGGCTTGTCCAATGTCACAGAGCAAGTGATCAAAATAAAATTCAAATCCTGCTCTCCAAACTCTAAGTTCAATATTCAGTCAATTGTCCTACAGCTATTACCTAGATATGTACAACTGCTAAGCATAAATAAGTGATCAGAATTCAGAGCTTCTACCAGGCTGAAGAATCTCACGGTCTTTATATCCTTCACTGTCTGGCAGTTTCACATGGATTTTGCAAGGTTAGCATGTTCCCAACTCCTCATTCTCCCCAATTTATATTTGTTTTACCTGCAGAAATTATAATAGCCATATCTTCAGATTCACTTCCTTTTTAGAGCTTTTTAGAAAACTAGTATTTGGAGAGGATTATTGCACTAAATATGCAATGACACAGACAATTCTTTCCACTGAACTCAGTCTCTAAGTTACCCATTTCTAGCATCCTGCAGGTTGCCAGGGGCAGGCAATACTGTGAAGCAAATCAGAATTTGTAGGGAGAACCTTTCTAAAGATCCCCTGTGAGCTGCACCATGTTTATAACTGCCAGTTAAGTGATGCCTCCACATTAGAGGCAGAGTGGGGACATCCAGTGGCCACAAAGGTTGATGACAACTGAAATATCACTGCAATGATATGTTAGGATTTGACATAAACTCTCGGGCGGCAAAGGGTCTTAAAACATTTTTGATTCTGATAATTTTTAAATTATTGTAAATGGGACCCTTTGGTCGCTAGCATACTTGTATTTAGAGTTTAGTTGGCAAGTGTATCCCGCCTCAACATCATGTTTTTGAATGCCTAGGTCATTCAAAATGACCACAGATCAAAATGATCTACCACATCAAACCAAAATACATGAGAACATAACTTTTTTTTTAATGAAATAATAAATGTTTGACTCTGTCCAATTATATGAAAGACCTTCTGGCCTCAGGGTGTGCATAGTATATCAACATTGAAAGGGGTCATCCTTTTGACAATACCGAGAAAAATGAAAAAATGTTGAGGGGTCAGGAGGTCTCATTGACCCACTAGTGCAACTAGGGAATTCAAATCTTACAGTGAGGAAAGACCACATTCATCATGAGTAAGCTCATGTGGACAGTTCATCTAATGATTCTTCTAGAATATATTTCCTTTTTGAGGGCTGCCAGCTCTGTTTTGTAGTAAATGCTGTGTCATGTTTTAGGATCCCTTTGGAAAGACTAAGGATCAAGATGCCCAGTATTCTAGCTCTGACCTTCCCACTCGTTAACCATCTGACCCCACTTGGATCAGCATACATTTCAAACTCAGCTTTCTCATCTGTAACATCAGATAACCTCTATGGGTCTGTGATTATAAAACACTTTCTCATCCCATTTCCTTGTTTGTAATTTAAATACTTTGTCTAGTATTAGGGTGTACAAAAGTCATCTGATGCCTTGAGCTCTTTGTAGAAGATCCTGTCTTCTAAAAAGAAGGAACCATGGAAGTTTCATTAACAGAAAGAGCCTCTGTACTTAGGAAATGATTGACTAACATTAAGGCTAGATGATATATGGCACAGAAAGGCATTGTAGTACATCCTCCTCTAAACTCCCAAAGTACTTTATTACACTTCCTATCTTCTGTACCATGCAGAAAACAGATGAAATGGGAACCCAGGAATCCTGTATTCTCACTCTCTGCTTTAAACACTAATCATAATGATTTGTGGGAAAAAACAGAAGAAAAATGAGCAGTGCTGCTGCTGCTCGTGCCATGGTTCTCAACAGTTTGCCACAAAATGCATTTGAAGATCTTTCTTATTTCTCTGCTGCCAACACAAAAAGAAGAGACAGATCAGTAGTGAGGGATATCACAGAAATCTGATTTCTCTGGTTTAAGAAGAGCCATTCTATTCCTTGCCCGAAGTTTAACTTGATTATGCATTCATTAAAGACGAGTGATGGCGATGATTAAACAAAAACATCTTTAAAATGCAGAGTTCATTTCAGCCCATTTGGTTTTGTTACACACAAATTGGATTTGCATTGCATCCTGCACAGCAGGTACTCCACTTGAAATCAAAGACAGATGCTTTTATGGGATTAAAAAGAAAACCTAGGGGGAGGGGGAGAGGGCTAGGGATTGAGATATTTTGCATTTCAGTAATAAGGGCTCCAAAATGACAATAGATCCTATTGTCACTTTATCCATATAAGTGTCTGGGCTATAATTAAAAAGAAACAAGAACACCTATCATAACTTGAATTGTTGTCAAAGACGAATATTTAATTTGGGGGGGGGGGTTCCCCATAAATGTTTAATAATACCTTAGCATATTTGAAATTTAATCATAAGTAGTTTAGAATTAAACCATTTGAATTATTGCTGAAACATTTCAAGTGGTGACATTAAATGCTTTGTTTGAAATTAGCCATTAATGCAAAAGTCTTCTCGAGCTGCTGTGAGAGTTTAACTCCTTGTCTGTAAACAGAAGTCCTTGGTAATTAATCTTTATTCCTCTAGCACACTCATATTGCTGGCTGTTTACTCTGATACCTTTGGCTAAATTTTTCTGCACACTATAATTTGATAATTGATATAATCTGCTGTTTTACAATTTTTATATATTTATCATCTTGTTGGACATCTGTTGGGAACACTAAGAAAAAATAGTCAGAGTGACAGAGCCCGAGCGTGCCTCACCTTTCCATTACTTCCAAGAAACTTTGTACAGCCACTAGTGTTAATCACTTACAATGTCTTGCAGAGGGTCTCTTTCTATAACAGGGTTATGTTAATATTTCTCATCTATTTAATGATTACATCTTATGCTGGATTGATTGCACTGATGGCCCCAATTATTGGCCTCCCTGTATCTATGCTCATTGCAATGTAAATTTGCAGATCTTCCCATGAAGAAGTGGAATCTATTTCCCCATCTCTTGAACCTGAGCTAGGCTTATGATTTGCTTTTGTCAATAGAGTTTGGTGGGGAAAGAAAATGATTTGCCCCTTCTAAGCCTAGGCTCTGGAGCCTGCCACATTCAGTGTTCTCTTTAAATGCTGATGCTGCGATGAGAACAAACCCAGGCTAGCCAGAGGGAAAATAAGAGTTATATGGCCCAATCAAGCCATAAGTACTGCTAACATCTAATCTACCCCCAAGTGCAAAGCTGCCTAGCCAAAATGAAGCGGTCCACAACCAAGACCAAAAGAACTGCCTGGCTGAACACAAGACAAAAATTCATTGATGTGGAAGGTTCTTGGTGACACAGCAATGGGTAATAAAGACATATGTCTGGATGATATTTTTTAAAGTAATATTTAATTTGGACTTTAAATGATTAATATGATTTCTTATGTTTCCAATAATACTTATGTCATAGTATGTGTTCTATAAATATTAATTTACAGTTGAATGGATATTTACCTACCTTAGACTATTGGTCAATATATTATAATAAAAACCTCATAGCATGTAACTGTGCCCTTCACATTTTTGTAAAATCTTTGCGGGTGGGGACGCAAAAAATATTGTGTCCCACTGTTTTTCTCACTGAGATTATTGCCCATGAAAAGTGACCCAGAAACATGGATAAAAGATTTGTTGGCTAGAAAAGCCACACTTTTCTGCAAGTGGTTTAGCTGCCCTGAAAATTCATGCGATAGCATACCTTGATGACATTTTTCAATCTTTATGGAAGATAATTCCACATTTGAGCATGGACATCATTTTCCAGTGGCTTGCAAACCTCTAAAAAGAAGGATGTTTTCCAATATGCTAAACCTACTGAAACATAGAGCTAGATTGTTTGTCTTTTAGAAAGTTGTCAGAGCATTTGATCTATTCTGAATTCTACTTCTTAGACATTGCAAATATATTTTTTTCAATTTATGACTTTCCTTTTCATTTACTCAATGGTGTCTTTTGAAGAGCAGAAGCTTTTAATTTTGATGTAATCCAGTTTATCAACTGTTTTCCTGTATGGTTTTATAGGCTAAGAATTCTTTGTCTATTCCAACATAAAACATATTTTTATGTTTTCTTCTAAGTGTTTTAGAGTTTTATCACATCTTTATAGCTATGATCCATCTCCTGTTTATTTTAGTATATTTTGTAAAATAGGGATAGAGTTTCATTTTTCTTCCAGATTTAACCAGTTTTTCTTTTTTTAATTCATTACAAAGACTGTCTTTTCCCCATTGAATTACCCTAGTACCTCTGCTGAAAATCAATTGGCAATATGAGTCCATCTATTCTGTTCCATTAATCTATATGCCTATCATTATGCCAATTTTACACTGTACTGATTACAATCATTTTACGGTAAGTCTTAAAATCAGGTGGCATAATTCTTCATCTTCTTTCTCTTTCTCAAAATTGTTTTGGCTATTCCAGATCCTTTGCCTTTCCTTATAAGTTTAGAATCAATTCATCATTTTCTATTAAAAAAAATCACACTCACACTAAGATATTTTTATTGGCATTTGATTGATTCTGTATATCAATTTATGCAGAAATATTCTTAACTATATTAAGTTTTTCGATCTATGGATATAATATATCATTCCATGTATTTAGGTCTTTAATTTCTCTTGAGGTTCTTTTGTTTCTCACTGTACAGGTCTTGCATGTATTTCATCAAGCCTTCTCTAAGTATTTCAAGAATTATTAACTACATTTTTAAAAAAATATTTTATTTATTATTTTCAGAGAAAGAGGAAGGAAGAGAGGCAGAGAGGGAGAGAAACATCAATGTATGGTTGCCTTTTACCTGTCTCCAGCTACAGACCTGGCTGGAGACCTGGCTTGCAACCTGGTTATGTGCCCTGGCTGGGAATCAAACCAGCAACCTTTGAGTTCATAGGCCGGTGCCTTATCCACTGAGCCACCAGCCAAGGCTTTAACTACATTCTTAAAATGAGACAATGAGATGATCAGAAAGATTATGTAGTTCATCTAAGGTCACAGAATTAGCAACTGGCTAAGCCAAGATTTTAATCTGGAAATGAGTGATTCCAAAGAACATGTTTTTAACCACTAGGCCAGAAATTGTCAGAACAAAGATAGAAGGAGTTGAACCAAATAGGATGCTTCTTCAAATCTTACATGTCACCTTACTAGACATTCTGATATCTCATTGGAGAGAGAGGATAAGTGGACCTGGATAGCTTGAAAAGCTCCCAAAGTATTTCTGTTGTAGCCTGCTCATTGAAAACTACTGATTAAGACTTTTTTGCAGCCACCCATCTCAGTATGGTCAATTTTAGCTGGGCACCATCCAAAGCCCTTGCTACCTGATTTCTCAAAAGATTAAGCCAGAAAAGAAAGAGTTTGGCATGACAAAGAGAGCCAGACAAGACAGATCCTGTATTACCAGATGCAGCTTTATAAACAACAAAAATGATTGTTGCTTCCACATTCTGTTCACACCTAAGCTTACCTTCTACAAATAAGCTTATATAGCCCAGTCACTAAAAACGAGACACATAAATTAATTTTGAATGAAAGTAATATTTTAAAATCCAACATTTGTTTTTCTTTTCCTATTTTACGTCAACCTGTTATGTTTTCCCTTCTGTCTCTTCTTCCTTTAATATGTTGAACATTATTTGAAGAATGGAGAAGCAAGTTTGAAATACTAAGTTTGAAGAATGGAGAAGCAAGCAGGGAAGAAAACCAAATAATGTATTTCAGAGTAAATGTGCCATGTGCCATGTTTATAGAAAAGAAGATCATGGTCATGGGCAACGTGTCAGCAAAGAGCCATGCTCAGGAACTTCCCTGCCTGCCATGGGATGTGCCATGATGTGCTGGCTGGAGGATATACCACTGAAAAGGAATTGGCTCGTTAGTTAAATTCTTTATCTGTCACAGAGGGGAGGAATGGCTAACAGTTCACAAATAAGCTATTAAAATGAAAAGCAAACTTTTAATAGATATCATTTATTATGATATTAATAATTGCTAAAATTTGAGGACTTCCAATCAAGAAAGAGGTGTAGGCTAGCAAGCTGCACCTCCTCGCACAACCATAGAAAGAATTACAACCAGATCTCCAAAACAATTAAGAATTAGAACTATCTGAAAATGGAGCTATATGGAAGTCTGATAACCAAGGATTTAAAGAAGCCATGTTCATCCAGACAGGTAGGAGGGGTGGAGTCACAGAGAGACAGTATGGCTTGGACAAGTGGCAGTTGGTATCAGCAGGGAACAGACAGTCTTATATTCACATATGGTAGATAAAAATCAGGGGAGATACCCTGGGAGTAAGCCATCCTAGCCCCAGGCCAGGCCATGCAGCCCAGGGTTCCAGCACCAGGAAGATAAACCCCAATTACCTCTGGCTGTAAAAACCAGTGGGGTTGAGGTGGCAAAAGAAACTGCCAGGTTTTTGCTGCTTTAAGGGCCCACGTGGTCTTAGAATATACACAAACCCAAAGGCAGCAACTGAAGGTGCTAAACGCACACAAGAAGTGTGTTAAATGACTGGAAATGGGTCAAGAGCTGGGAAAATCTCCAGAAGCCAGGTAGAGGCATTGCCACCTCTCTGAGTCTCTCACCACAAGCAGAACCACAAACCAGTGAAGATAGCCATGCCCTGGCAATCACCCAAACACAATTTATAGGTACCTTTGCTACATAGGCCATGCTACTAAGACAGGAAATAAAGAAAAAAGCAGCTCTATCTTATACACAGAAACAAACACAGGGAGGCTGCCAAATTGAGGAGACAAAGAAATATGGCCCTAATAAAAGAACAGAAAAAGAACTAAAAGAAATGGAGCTAGCCCTGGCTATCTCAGTAGATTGAGTGCTGGTCTTTGAACCAAAGAGTTGCTGGTTTGATTCCCACTCAGGACACATGCCTGGGTTGCAGGCTAGGTTCCCAACTGGGAGTGTACAAAAGGCAAGCATACACTGATGTTTCTTTCCCTCTCTTTCTCCCTCCCTTTACCTCTCTCTAAACTAACTAACGAAATAAATGAAATACTTTTCAAAAGCAAATGAACTAGCAAAAATCCTAGTTCAAAACACTGGTGATAAGGATGCTCAGAGAACTTGTAGAATGTAGCAAAAAAAATAAAGGAAGAAATGAAATTGCACAAGTGAAATAAAGAAAAAGATATAGGGAACCAAGGGAAGGAAGCCAGAATTCAAATCAAACATTTGGAACAAAATGAAGACATATACACTCAACCAGAACAAAAAGAAGAAACAAGAATGCAAAAACAAAAACAAAACAAACAAACAAAAAAAAACAGCTTAAGAACCTCCAGGACAATTTCTAAACATACCAACATCTGAGTCATAGAAGTGCCAGAAGCAAAAGAGGAAGGGCAAGAATTTGAAAACTTCTTTGAAAAATAGTGAAAGAAAACTCCCCTAATTTGATGAAGAAAATAGACATATAAGTCCAGGAAGCACAGAGAGTCTCAAACAAGTTGGACCCAAAGAGGACAACACCAAGACATATCATAAGTAAAATGCCAAAAGTTACAGGTAAAGAGAGAATCTTAAAAATAGCAAGAGAAAAGCGGAGAGTTATCTACAAAGGAGTTCCCATAAAAACTATCAGCTGACTACATAGCAGAAAGAAAGAAGGAACTCCTACCCTTTGCAACAACATGGATGGAACTGGAAAGTATTATGCTTAATGAAATAAGCCAGTCAGTGAAAGACAAATACCATATGATCTCACCCATTTCAGGACAATAATGAACAAAAACAAATAAGCAAAACAGAACCAGATACATGAACACAATGAATAGACCTTCAGTGGGCAGAGGGGTAGGGGGAGAGGGGAGGAGGAGGCAAAGAAGGGGAACAGTTTAGTCAAGGAACTAGTATGGAAGAACCACAGACATGGACAACAAGTGAGATTCACTTTGGGGGGAGTGGGTCAGTGGGGTAGGGAGCAGAGGGGAGTAAAAGGGATGGATGTAATACAACAATAAAATTAAATTTAAAAGAAAAAAACTATCAGTTGATTCTCAAAAGAAATTCTGCAAGCAAGAAGGAGCTGGTAAGAAGTATTCAAAGTGATGAAAAGCAAGGGCCTACAACCTAGATTACTCTACCCAATAAAGCTATCAGTTAGAATGGAAGGGCAGATAAAGTGCTTCCCAGACAAGGTAAAGCTAAAGAAGTTCATCACCACTAAGCCATTATTACATGAAATGTTAAAGGGACTTGTTTAAGAAAAAGAAGAAAATCAAAACTATGAGCATTGAAATGGCAGCAAACTCACAACTATCAAAAGATGAATCTAAAAAATAAAAACAAACACTAAGAGGCAGGTGAAAGGCAACCATACATTGATGCTTCTCTCCCTCTCTGCCTTTCTCCCTTCTCCTCTATCTGAAAATAATAAAAAATATAAACTCTTAAAACACACACACACACACACACTAAGCTAAGCTAAACTAAACTAAGCTAAGCTAAAAACCAGAATGGCAGCAGGGGATCACTTGGTGGATTATCAACTGGGAGGAGAAAGGGGGAAATGGTGCAGGAATTAAGACAAATAATTGATAGGAACAAAATATACAGGGGGTGTTAAGAATTGTATAGGAAAGGGAGAAGCCAAAAAACTCACCTACCATTACCCAGGGGCATGAACTAAGAAGGCAATTGCTGGAGGGAAGAGGGGTGCCAGGTGGAGGGGAGCAGAGGGGGACAAATTGGGACAACTGTAACAGCATAATCAATAAAATACACTTAAAGAATAATTGCCAATTTTTTTTATCCAGTGTACTAGGTACAAATACTGTCTCTGGAGCTGCATGGAATGAAGAGATGGAAAAAATCATTTTACTGCTCTCTCTTGTTTTCTTTTTATGTGTTTACTTCTCTCGAGAAATTTTCACTTCATAAGGGAAAAAACACTTTTGTAAAACAATTCAAGGCATCCTGTGGCAATCTGAGTTCCCCAAGTCGAGTTGGCTTGGCACCCTGACATCCTGGCACCCTGACATAAAGGTCAGGCATTTTACATGCAAGAGCAGGGGACTTGGATTTACAGGAGCTGGGTCAATATGGCTTAGATACTTGATGTATCTGAATGCATGCTTCTAACTAAAAATAAAATTAAAAAATGTGCTTTCCAAATTTTTCATGAATATTAACAGAAATAATGGAGAATGCTTGATAAACTGTTAATATAAAGTTACTGTTGCTAGTGGTGGCAGCAGTAGTAATAGTATAATTATCATCTGTTGCCCAGCCCACCTCAGTTCAATTCCTTCTGTTTGCACATATTTTTAACAAATATGGTGCCCTTTTATCAATAAACTCAGCCAGTCTCTTACCTCTTTTTCAACGGAGTTTCACACATTGTCAAAATACCATAACCAAGATTTAGATGCCTGAGTGGTGACTTCTGGGACCATTCATGACCTAGGAGCAAGCTTATCTTGTTGTTTGTCAGACTTAGAACCCTACACCTTGAGTTACAACTGCTTGGAATCTATGCTAGTCATAAATTACAACACTTCCCACCCTCTCTAGTCTGCCCATCTACACAGAGACCTCTGTCTTGACTTCTGATTGTAATCATCGGCATAATTCCCCCCACAGTGTCTGGTATCCTGCCATGACTGGCGCTGCTCATTCTGGAAAGACTCTATTGCTTTATTCCAGTTAGAACCACTTCCTTTTAAAAGTTGAACGATAATGTGGAATGTTTGAATCTTATTTGTAATAATGACCAACCTCTAAGAGAATTTTTTATTATAGTAACAATTTAATTCACATCTATCCAAATCATAACCTTGAAAAAGAGATATTATTTCATCCCCGGTGAGAAAATTAAGACTGGAAAAGATTAAATGAATTTCCCAATATCATACTAGTAAACTTAAGTTAAAACTTAAAACCAGGTCTTCTGATTCCATTACCTATGAGTTGATTATGTCCAAACTTCTATTTGATCAAATAATACCTTACTGGCCAGCTTGATCAAAACATGCATTTATTTATTCATTCAACAAACATTTAGTGAGTAACTTTTTGCTACAAATACCTTCTCCCTCAAAGACCTTCACAGGCTAGCAAGAATACAATCCTGTAAACATAGGAACAGTGTCTTTCTCTGCTTGGGATTATCAACTCCTAACACAGTATCTGGTACAGAGCATATATTTTTTAAGAGTTTATTTATTTATTTTTAAAGAGAGGGGAATGGAAGGAGAAAGAGGGAGAGAAACATCAATTGGTTACCTCCCACATGCCTCCCCACCAGGGACCCAGCTTGCAACCTAGGCATGTGCCCTGACCAGACATCAAACCGTCAAGTTTTTGGTTCATAGGAGGATGCCTGACCCTCTGAGCCACACCCATCAGGGCTGGTCCAGAGCATATTTATTGAATGAATGAATTAATGAATGGTATATGAATGAATACCTTAAAACTAAATTACTTTTTCAGGCAAATGTTAACACAATGAGAAATTACTCTGAAAAATCACAAAGTACAATATAAATTTTAAGCATTATAAATGTATTCAATTTTAGGTGGAATTTTCATTGTAATTAGAATACCAGAGGTCTTAGATAATCTTAATAATGTCTTTTTTAATCCTATTTAACATTATTTTCTTTAGATTCAACATACTATCAGTAGGAAGGCTGTTTTAAGTTCCTGCTTCAGGGTGTTTTAATCCTCTGACCTGATTGCAATCATTTCAGCAAATTCACCCACACCCCAATTCTGTCATTGCCAAAATTCCCAGAAGGAAGGGGAGGAGCTCTCTCTGGGGACTTGGCACGAATCTTTATAATATGCTCATCACATTTTATTGTAATTATCTGTTGACATGTCATTCTCCCCCTCAATTCAATCCATACCACTTGATACTTCACCTACCAAAAGTTTTCAAGATTTCAAAACACAACTCACAATTTTTTAAGTAAAATTTACTAAAACATTAACCAAAATAAAGTTTCTTTAGATTTAAAAAATATTAACAACATCTACACTATTTAATTCAGTCTCCTTAATCCATGACTTTCACTAAAGTTTTAAATCAATATGTAAAATTAGAAAGTGAATATTCAGTTTTTAAACATAAGCTAATTTGGGAGGACAGTTTTGAAGTAGAAGGTTGTCTGCTTCACGCTAACAACAATGATGACCAGATTAATACATTTCATTATAAAAAGTCTACTCAGTTATTACTAAGTTATTAGCTTAATAAAAAAATGTTGTGTAGTTAAGAATTTCATGAGGCACTTTCAGACAGAAGTCAGGGACCTTGTGTTGATTTTTTAATATAAGATAGATCTATAGTAGCTTCCTTTAGTTTAAGAAAAATATCTGGCCCTGGCTGGTGGGTCAGTGGATAAGGCTCCCACCTGCGAATCTAAAGGTCACAGGTTCTATTCCCCAGCCAGGGTACATAACAAGGTTGCAAGCCAGGTCTCCAGCCAGGTCTGTAGCTGGAGGCAGGTGAAAGGCAACCACACATTGATGTCTCTCTCCCTCTCTGCCTCTCTCTCCTCCCCTCTCTCTAAAAATAATAAATAAAATCTTTTAAAAAGAAGAAGAAAAGAAAAATGTCTGAAGATTTGGTAAATTTGCTGTTTTAATAAGAGGGTCATTGCTTCAAATTCATTTTCTTAAGTGTTAAAGTTGCTTATTGTTTTATGTATTATCTGTGTACACATGCTCAGAGGCTCCATATTTTGTTAGAATCTGATCACTACCAATTCCTCAAAGACAGAGAAGGACTAGCAGTTTTAGAAGCTCAGTATCTAAGATAGTTAAAATAGTTGTTGGACCGATCTGTTATGAGACCCTTGGACAGCCAAGTTTTTCTGCTCTACATAAATCTTCCACAGCAGATGTTTAGTTTATGCTGTGTACTAGCACAAATAGACATTTGGATTTGCTTCATGCTCAAGAGAGGGACAAGAACAGAAACAGTATCTGATGCCCATGACTCTCAGAATTAAGCTAAACGAAAGTAGGTAGTTAGTTTTAAGTAAAGCTTGGAACAAAATATTACATAAATAGGATAGTATGTGGTGTTGATTGTTCAATTATGTGCTACTTATATGCTATTCTTTATACAAATTCTAAAGCCTCGAAAGCCCATCCTTCCCCTTCATTATTCCCCAAAATTATTTTCAAAAAATAATTCCAAGCTATGATGTTTGGAAAGCTAATTTTAATGGCAAATGCAGAAGTAAAAGGCTGACAAACAAGTTAAAGTCAAAATTTGAGAAAGGAATATTCTGTCAAGAGAGTCCCAGCCACATTGGCATAGCTCAGTGACAGCGGTTACTCCCTTAGTCTGCTGTCGAAGGCAGACTTGCTGGGAAATGACTGACACGTTTCATCAAAGCTTCTACTCGCCTGCCTTCGCCCACTGTAGCTCGTAAATGACTTAATCTTTGCAAAACTTCTATGCAGGAAAAGCAGAGTCGTTGACATGCACCCACATATACATATATAGAGCTGAAACTCTAATGAGATCATTTGACATTCTGATTGATACCAAAATCTACATTGTGTTTTGACTTGCCTGCCACCATTGATATGCTGTGTTTCCAGTTTGAAAGGTTCAAAAGTGATCATTATTTTACAATGCATCCCAATTGTAATGGAGGAAGAAGAAATGTGGAAATGAATGAGTTAATTGTCAGTTATTTGTAGCAAGGTAAATTTTTAATCACATTTCATATGTACTATTTTTATTCTTAGTGAAAGTAATTGGTTAGAAGGACAGAGGGACATAAATATTTTATGTAATCTCCTAAAAATAAAGAGTTGTGTGGGTTCTTTCATGAATGTGTATTTATATGCCTTAGGTTGAGGGAATTTATTCATGACTGTTAAAATGAAAGTTAATACCAGTTGCAACATCTGCCTAAGTCAATTGTGGATCAGCTATGGCCACCCTAAGACACCCCATAGCTTTACCAGGATTTTGGATTGGTTTGTATTTTTATGGTAAACTCACACTTTTCAGAAGTGTTAGTATGGCATTCCTCTGCTCAATGCTGATCTCACCTACAAATGTGAGTAAGGATAAGACCCAAAATGAATTTTGGGTGCCTCCACTATACTGAATTGCTAAGTCAGGTGAATCCTACCTATAACACTTACATATGAGATGGGTAGACAGGTCTAGCATTTGCATTCACTTGCATTCCTCCATTTCCACCACTGCTTAAAAAAGATAAATTACTATTACCAGAAGAATTAAGAGGAAAAATGTTTGGCTTATGTCATCCAAAACTTCCTTACCAGGGGAAACTGGTCTAAGTTTGTTAGTCACCCAAAACACTAAGGCTCAGTGACCAAAGACAACAGCCCCCAAATTCCACTCTGCCAATCACTGTTTTCCCTTCCTCTTCTTAAGAAGATGTCAGTCCATCTGTTTCTCATTCTTTACAATAGATGCTGCACATTGCATCTCTGTGCGTGTGTCTCTGTCTCTCCCTGTCTCTCTCTCTCTGTCTCACTCTCTCCCTCTTTCAGTCTTAAAATCTAATTTTCTTTTAACTAGGAAATTTTATCTTGCCAGCAATCAGAGCTCAAATATAGACATACATAAGTTTCAGTCAAAATTCTTAATATAAATTTGAATTGCTTCTATATTTGGCAAAATGCCTTGCTTTTTCCAAATTCATAAGACAGATGAGACACAAGAGTGAGATAAATGATACCACCCTGCTATTTCAAATGCCATATTGATATAGTCATTATTTGTGCCAATAAGGCTCACTGTCATCTAATTTTAACCTGTTTCTGTGTTGATTATGCTTAATTTTCTCTTTTGATATGTATTTTTCATTTAATAGAATCTAAGTTTGTAAAAAATGGAATATTTCAGACAACTAAGTGACTATTAGGTGTAAAACATTGTACTTTTTGTCTTGGGCAGAGGCTGGGGAGTATAAAAAATATGAACTAGATATGCCTGACACATAATATGGGCTCAATAAAGTTTGTTAAAAGATGGATAGGAGGAAGAAAAGGAAAGCAGGAGAGGAAGAAAATGATAGCCAGCACCTAACAATTCATTCTATGTATGAAAATGTATACTCTATCCTACCATTCTACTCTAATTTCTTCATAGCAGGTGTTATTACCTGATATTGTCTTGATTACTTGTGTGTTTACTGTCTTTCTCCTTAGCCACAGAGTAAGAACTATGAAAGCAGCTCACTTGTGAAATGCTCACAAATGTGAACAAGTATTTTTGCTAGAATGTGTGAAATGACAAAGAAAAGTGAAATCAAAGAAAAATGAATGAATCCTCTGATCTTAGAAGGGCAAGAATTTTCCACTTTCCACATTAGTCCCCAATGAAAATCTTTCCTTCTAGAATCTTTACTCCCACCATAGTGAGGAAACCTGCTCTGAATATACCTTACTCTTTTAGTAGTCAACATTATAATCTGCCATCTATATATACTAAAGTGTACTCACCACCACAGTAATAACCTAAGTGCCCATCAATAGATGAGTGGATAAATAAGATTGTGTGTGGAATATTTCTCAGCTACATAAAAGGTGAAATCTTAACATTTGGATGGATTTTGAAGGCATTATGCTTTGTGAAATAAGTCAAAGACAAATACTGCATAATTTCATTCATGTGGAATTTTTTAAATGAACAAACAAAACAAAAACAAACTCAGACGCAACAAAAGATTGGTGGTTACCAGAGGGGTGAGGGATGGCAAGAGGGTGAAATGGGTAAAGAGGGTCACCTTTGTTGGTGATTAGTCTGAAGTGTATACAAATGTCAAATTATGTTGATTGGTTTTCTTGGGGCTTTCCCTAGCAAGTTAGTGACATGATTCCTATACCTCCTTTTTAGTTCTACTTCTAGACCTACCCTCTTCTTCCATTTCTTGTTAATTTGGGCTTTTCTTTCATTTGACTCTTCTTCATTTAGCCTACAAAAGTTTTTCTATTCCTTTCTGACTCAGGAGTTCTTACAACTACTTTTTTGGAGTCTTATTCCCCTTATTTCCTACTTTGTTAATGTTTTTTCTTTTTCTTTTTTCATACAGATATGATTTACCACAAACAGAAAGCCATATCCTCCTGGGAAAACTGTGGTTGTCTCCAAGAATACTGTTAAAATTATGAAATGTTCGTAGTTGATTATTGTACTTAATGATAGTTCGGATACTCATGAAAAATTCTTTACTCCTTTTTGCAATTAGGTGTAATAGTTAGGAGAGTGTATATCATTCTCCAGTTATCCTTTAAAAGCCTTCTTGTATTTGCTGGTGATGTAATTGGCTCATAATTTTATATTGCATAGGTAGGTTCAAAAGAGGTAGCTTGCCCTTAAGAGAGCTGATGAGTAGGTTTAAAAAATGATAAAGATATTAAAGCCACATTTCCTGTTACAAATAAGTTTGGAGTCTCCTAAGGATGTGTAAACAAACAACTCCAAACCAAACTTGAGCTAGTGTCCAGAGCATTGTTCCTGACTCTGCAAATTTATTAATTACCACCTTGTTTGTAGTAGCATGGTGAAGAATTATTGTTGTTTGTTTTCAAGTAAATAAGATCCTATACCTTCCTGAGAAGTGTCATTTCGTAAAAATATTGCCACAGGGCAGGCCCTACTAAGAAATGGAAGACCCGTGCAATTCACACATTCTTGTGAAATGCAAGTGCCTTTGAACTCTTGACAGGCTATAATTACTGGTAGTCAGAGTTGGCCTTCAGTTACTAGTGCAATTTTAGTGGGGTAAAATGCTTCACCACTGAGATTACATCCTGCATGGCCTCTAGTGAATGCCTAAAATTAAATGTTCCTCTATTAAATGTTTACATGTTTAGGTCAATGATTCTCAAGAGGGTGAGAGGAGGGAAAGATGGAAGCAATGAAGGAGAAAGAAATATGAGAATTTTCATCTAGTTCAGAAAACGTATCTAATACTTTACTTTTTGGTTCTACAGTTACTGTAACTAAATCTCTTAGTTTTATCTTTCTTAGCTTGGAAAGTAAAGGAGGAAAAATAAAGAAAGATGCCTGAGTTTCGCCATGTTGAATCACAGTAGTCTAGGTGGAAATTTGCATTTTTCATGGTCCTTATTAGTAGGGGGTAGAAGGATTGATCAAAAAGGTCCATGGTGTCATTCACACTAGTTCCTAGACTAAACTGTTCCCCTTCTTTGCCTCTTCCTCCCCCTACTCCCTACCCTCTGCACACACATCAGAGCCCAAAATCTCTAGATAATGAGCAATTTTCTCCATCAGATCTAGATGTGCTCTCGGAGGGAGCTGGGCTTTGTGGTCCCTTCAGGAACCACACAGGATTGAGTATTAGGCTTTGTGTTCTTTTGGCCACACAACATTCACAGCCCCCTTTGTGGTGCCAGTGTCTTCCCCATTTCCTTTGCTTAACCTCCCTTTTCCATTTTCATAGTATGAAATTCTGATGTAGTTGACATCATCTATCACCATCCCCTGCCCCACTCCCACCCCCACCCCCAGTGCTGGAGGTAAGCATGTAACTCAAAATGCACAAGAAGAAAATACCATCCTCCTGGACACAGTGATTTATTTGGAGTTGTCCCTAGGACTGTAGCTGTATGGACTACATATAGTTACAAGACTTGTATCTAGACTATTCAGTGAATGGAATTCTACTTCTCCATGAGACATGAACCTTGGAGGATGTAAGACTGGAGCTGCAAGTTTTCCACTTGCTCTCAAACAGTTACAAATGAAGTCAACAACAACAACAACAAAAAGGCAGAATGAAGAGAGAATGGGAGAATTCGTCCTGATTGCATCATTTTAGTCCCTGGATCAGGGCAAATGGTTACTTCTAGCCTGACATTTTGCATTTCCCACGCCAATGAACATTTCTTGTTATTGCTTAGCACATTTAAGTTGGGTTTTCTTTCATTTGTAAATCAGAGTCTAATACAGAGAATATAGCTGGAGTTATTCTACCCATAGGAAGAAAATTCCAGATTACAATCTGCAAATGATCTGTGGAGAGGCAAAATTCATGTGCTGTTTCAATAGCCTCATCTGTATGAGGGATGCCCATGACTCCAAATTTGGCTCTCAGTTTCCTTATGGCTGAGTTAATGAAAGACATTCATTTCACTATTTTCAGGTGTAAATGGCTCTTTTAAATCGGTCTCCACCTAATAAAGGTAAGCTTTGTCCGGCTCTCACAATTCCAGGGAGGATAAGATCAGGATTCCCTTAGACTGCGAGACAATTTGAGTCAGATTGTCCAGCTCTATTCTGCTCTTTATAGTAAGTGATGGCCGTGAGTGTTGCCACAGAGATTTCAAGACCTAGATTTACTTATATAAACATAACAAACTTGACCCCATATGTCCTGCTCTCCATCTTGAGGGTTGGATTACTTCATAATGAGTTTCTTAAAGATATTTTCTTCCTTCAGACTCCTCCCATTTAAGCAGAATCCTATCTAGGTATATTGATTAAATATGCTTTTAAAATAAATCTATTATCTTTTTACACAGATCAATGAATAGCAGGTCAATTGATATGTTACTATATTCACATGGTAAACTCCTGAAAGAGGTAAATTTTTTTGTTTTTTGGTGTTTTGAAGGAAACAGGAGCTGGCACTGCCTATGTAAACCTCATTCTTTTCATCCTCTGACAAGGATTCCCAAAGGACTAACCGATGGGACATTATCAGCCCAGCAGGAAAACAAACAAAAGCTCATCCTGCTTTTGAAGTTTATCACTTTTAAAATATTGCCATTATGATGATAAGCCCTTTTGAGACTGACTTTTTATTTTCATGGGTATCTTGATAGTGTTCAAATCAGAAGTAAAACAAAGTCACCTTTGGATTTTCTTTTTCTGTGCAATGCATTTCGCTGAAAACTGAGCACCTCATTATGGGGGAAAGAAGAGGTGAGCAAGGTAGTCTGGCACTTAGCACTGAAGTCCAGTTTCCCAGGATAGAGGTCAAGAGTCTCCCTAACACAGGCTGCCCAACTGCAGGGTGCCCTTGGACACAGGGCCCAAGCGCCAGGCTCTGTGTGCTGGCACTGCTCCTGCCTCCCCTCCCACTCCCTAGAAAAATGCACGTTATAGTCCAGCCAGTTAAAAAAATATTTTACCTTTGAACCCTCATGACCAATTTGCAATTAAGAGATAATGCTTCTGGGGGAATTGATTGTCCATTATACGAATGGGAATGGGATGTTCCTAGCCTTCCCCTAGCGAGAGGCAAGTGCCAGAGTCAAAGCAGTCTTCTCCCAAGTTCACTAAGTAAGTAGCTGTTGGAAAGCCACAAAGTACAGGCTTTCATTAGCCACCATCCTCAAGAAAGAACACCTGGATTGGTATTATTGACTGAATATTATTTATTACTTATAAAGCTTATTTCAGCCTTGACATGAGAGAAGTTTGCTCTGCCCTGTTCCCATATAGCCTGCTTACAATATTTTCATGTGATTTGTGAATGCCTGTGCAGACAATTCACAGATGAAAAACTGAACAACAAACGAATTAAAAACCCTATACAAATTTTTCATCCTCATAACTAATAAAAAATCCAACTTTAAATATTAATGATATAAAACCCAATTTAGTTTTCACAGGGAAAAACCCATATCCTTCCTAATACCTTTGGAATTCTTTCTTAAACCTCATTCCACTTTCACTCCAGGAGTTCAGTGCATTGGATGAATCATCTTGCCATTTCATAAAGCTGCTCTTTTTGCAAACCACATGCCACAGGCATGGACTATATCCCCTTTCCTTACTCTTCATATAAATAACAAATTAACCAAAGATTTATGATGACAGAGAGGTCACGAGTCACTATTTTTCTAAGTCCCATTTCCTTTAAAGACTGCATTGCCCTCTGCATTTTCAGAATCTCTACCCTAGGACTCAACCTACCCCCCACTTCTTCACCCTCACCCTACCAACCTCTGCTCCGAATATCCTACCTACATCAAAACTCAACTTCCCTCATTTTTTCTTTCAGTTTTTCACCCCCTACTTGGTTCAAGGTATTGTGAGTCACGCACATTTTCTCCTTAATAATAAATTTGTTTTCTGTGTCCCACCTTCAACACAGAAAAACCAAACTGACAGAGACTTTGATATTTTTTGCCTTTCCCTTCTGTCACTCTACAAGCTTTTCGGAAAAGAATAGAATAGTTCAGATATTTATTTTCTCATTATTTTGAATTATTCTACCTCTATAAAAGAAACTATATTAATGAGTTTTGGCTCTAAGTAACACTTTTTAAAATTAAATTAAGTAAAATTTTCACAATAATAATACTCAATGTCAGTGAGGGTTAGTGAGATAGACACATTTACATTTAACTACTAGGTGTGCAAATTGATAAAAGTTTTCTGGAGAGAAATAGGAAAAGAATATTAAAAGTTAAGATACTTTAAAGAATCCATAATTTTGAGCCTAGTTATTCCACTTTATGATAGTAATAAGAATTAATGAATTGTCTTATATGTAAAAATGTTTTTTGCATTATTTCTTATAAGAGATTAAAAGTTCCAATAATAAGATATTAATTAAACAAGTCATGGTACATTCAAACAAAATGTAGCCATTAAAAACTGGAATTTTTGAAGAAATTGCAAGGCATAGAAACATGTTATTCTTATTACTGGACTTAATCTCTCTAAAAACATGATTAATTAAATGACTAATTCATATTTATACCTCCCAAAGTTATAGCACAGCACCTATCATGTGATACGTGCACAACAAATACTTGTTGAATGATGAATAAATGAGCAAAAAAGTGAATTTTGATTTTGTTAAATTCCTTCTCTTTTCTTCTAATGTTTTATGATTCTGAATGAATTCTCTTTCAGAGAACACAATTTAGATGGGAAGATAAGATAAATACATACAACAATAGTGAACAAAAAAAGACTTTACAGTGAAGTACTACTGACTTCGCTGAATCACTAGTTCCTGGTTCTGCATGTAAGGATCCAGGAAGTCACCACTTCATCCTAAAAATAGACAGAAACATCAGCAACTCTTCCTGGATCTGTAAGAGCGGGGAGGATACAAAGCACACTGCTTTCCCAGTACTAGAAAGACAGCCAAGAGAGGGAGTCATGGCTTCCCAGAGCAGATTCACAAGCAGAAACCACATGGGAACTGGGGCCAGGGTAGGAAAACCTGAACTGTGATGGAAGTATTGCAAGACACTCAGTGCAGATAACACTGAGCATTATAATGTACTGAATTAGGTTCAAACTATGGGGAAATGGGGGCAGCAAATCATAAATGTCCTGGTGAAAACTTATAAACCCATTTCCACTGCTCGGTTAAACAGACCCAAGTGTACTAGCTACTAACCTTTCAAGAGTTATATATTATTCATAATTCAAGGATAGCATATCTTTTCAAAATTGCAGTAAGTATCTTCCACCCATACCCCTACTCTCTCCAATAGTTTGAGGAGACTAACATATAATCCATGAAAATTCAGACTTAAACCTGCAAGCCGACGTGGTCTTTTTTGTTCAGCTGTTAGTCTTGATACCAAATTTCCAACAAAGCTCAGTCCTTGTAAAATTACATGGTTGAATATCTTTCAAGATAACAATTCAGCAAAGAAAACTTTCAATAGCTGAAGCTGCCTATTACAAGTCAAGATTAAAATAAAATACAGATACTGTATATTTATGTACCATAATCCTTTGGAGTGTCATAAACTGTAATGATATCCAATAATTTTGTGCCCACCACCACCCAAAACCAATTTCTGCTCTCTTGGGAGCAATATCATCCCCACTGACAATGAATGGTCTGCGTTAATCTGATGCAGAAAAATTGTTAAGTGCTATTTTAATAAAAATGCAATGCTGGATCTGTAGGATCGCCTTTGTACACAAAGATTAGCAACATATGTAAAAATTAGTACATTATTTTCTTAAGCATTTGATTCAGTCAGTTTCCCACCCCCCAAATGGTTTCGAAACTTAGGGATGGAAGAGAGGGTGATGATAAGTACAATTTAAAAAGAAAACAAAATTCTGACCACAGAAAAGCCAACAAATTATTAAATTAAAGATAAAATTCACCATCTAGTCTAGCACTCCTGACAGGCCTTTGATAGATTGCTATTGGCAATTCTATACAGAGTCGCTTGCATTTCTCTCCTTGTGCCCCTCCCCCCGTTCTCTCTCAATCATTCATTCCGTGTATAACACATACATCCCCATATCTATATCACTGAGAAAGGATCAATCATTTTTCCCCTATGCTGCTGAGACATACAATATTTATCACAGGTTATAGAACAGAAGAAAAGAAAATCTAAGAATGTTCCCTTCAGCTGCATTTCTGTTATGGACCCAGGAGCATCCCAGTCCTCCTCATTTTGCTTATTTGTCAGCTCCATCCAGTCCAGAGCAATCTGTACTGCAAGGAGGCTGATAAAGTTAGGTGCCCAATGGCCACTGGAAAGAAAAACAGACCTGGTTACTGGTGATCTTCCTCACTCTATTAAACACAACTCCCATTAGGCAAACTCCCTTCCATTTCTTTAAACTTCTCAATACCTTGTAAATCAAATATTTATCAACTGAGAACCTCTTTTCCAGCTGTCTGATGTTTCAGCTCTGACAAAGTTGGACACTAGCCAGTTGGTGAAGCAACCTGTGAAAGGAAATCAGCCACAAAAAAAAAAAAAAAAAGAAAACTCTATTTCATTTTTATTTCACAGGAACAAACTGCCAACAACACCCTCACCCTGCCGTGCACTTTTTTTTCTTTTTTCTTTGAATTTGCCCTTATGAAAAATGCTTACCTGGGAGGAGTAGGCTACTGATTTAGTCAACTAATAATTACCAGACATTCATCTGCTGAGGCCACGTATCTTTGGGTCCTTGTAATGCATATTTAAAAGTTGCTGAATGACTATTGAGGTAGAGGTTGTGACTAACAAGCAATCAATAGAAGTATGTGCATAAGACAGTAACGTACAAAGGTAGATCAGAATCAGTTTGACAACTGTATTCCCAAGAATAGACAAAGCTGTTCATAGGAAACTTTCTGAAGGAGACAAGCCCTGAGCTCTGACTTAAAACAGGAGAAGGAATCCATATGGTGAGTGGGCAGAGAGGGGTGACAAGTCTACATGAAAGCATAATTGGCATCTTCTCAGGAAAAGTAATTGCTCCAACAAAATTATCATGTGGATGAACCGCATTTAAAATAAGTCAGAAACACTTTTAGGACTCTTCTACAGCGCTCATATACGCCACAGCCTAAAGTAATACTGTCGATCGATGATTATTTACAAAGTATTTTCCATTGAGAAACTTAAATATCATAAATAATCTTGCATTCACTATAGTTATTGGTTTATTGATATTAAAAGGACAGACTCCACATACCAACAACACAAATCTGGTTATCCAGGATCAAAGTGTCTTCTCTATTTTGTTCTAAACTCTGGTGCACAAAACAGAATGAGTGGCAATTTCTAGCCATATACAGTCCCAGGACCCACCCTGGGGGTTTGTGATCCAATGGATCCAGAGGGAGAGGCAGGACACCAGCAGTTTTCAAAAACTCTGCCAACAATTCTACTTTGTTTACAAGTGTAAACTATGGCTTAGCACAGTTTTTCATTACAACCAAGTTCCAGAGTAACTGGCTTCAGCTATTTACATGAGCAAGTTTATGCACTGTTTTGAAGGTTGGTTCTTTAGCTTACTGTACATTTTTCATTTTCAGAATCTACATTCCCTCTTGGCAGAAGAATTTTGACCACTCCACTCCCAGATACTATAGTTAATGATTACCATATAAATGTATTAGTCAGTTCCTTCCACATAACACTAAGATAAGAACTCTTATGTGAACTAATTATGCAACACTATTTGTAAAATTGTAATGGTAGTCACATGGCCTAGAATTTTAGGTAAAAACATTGCTGGTTTATTTTAGGGGTATGTGTGCATGTAACCAAAGAAGAAAAAAAAAAAGAAGACAAAGTTCTGGTCTCAGCTCTCATATCAAGTGCCCACACAGAATCAGGCACCTTGCTAGGCTCTGGGCACTGGGTGATTCATAGCAAGCTTTGCCTTCAAGAATCTTACAGTGGAGCAGAAAAGGCAGGAAGTGGGGGAGGATATGCACAGCATACTGACTCATATGGTAAGTGATGGGAAGAAAATCAACTAAGCACAGTAATAGGGGAAGGACAAAAGCCTTCTCCGACAAAAGTCGGAGAAGGTCCCTTTAAAGTGGTGAATTGTAACATTTAAGCTTTCAGCTAAGACATGAAGGATAAGGAGACAACAGCCATTTCAAGAATGAGGGGAAGCACATAAGGCATGTGAGAAAACCTGGGGCTGGAAGGAGCTTAACCATCCTGGCCCATCTGTAAAATGATGAAATTGAGCTGCATAGTTTCAAATGATACTTCTTGCTCTAAAATTCTATAAAGAACAGACTTGAGTAATTTGTGGATAAGTAAGAAAATGAAAAGCATTAGCCAAAGCATTTTATTCTAATCGGATAGATGTACTGAAGTTAGAAATGGAAAAGATGTTTGTCTGATTCCAAATCCACCGATTGGTTAAACGACCCAGAAATAAGGTTATACACCCTTGCATATTAGTATAACCAGGAACCTCTGCACACAGATCATCTATCTGACATTTCTTGAAAACATCACTTTAAAAACGGAAAGCTTAATGGACAAAAATACATAAATGGATAATGTAATAAGAAGACAGGAATCAATTATTTTCATTAGTCAAGAGGACAGAAAAAGAACTAATGGCTTTTAAGCTGTGGTAGGGAAAACTTGGGTTAAATAGAGCAGAACCTTGCTAATTCGCATTTCAATAATTTCCAAACCCTATAATTTCCAGAAAGAAAACTGGTAGTCTTAGTTCTATTTCCATATGCATTTAATAGCACAAGGTAGACAGAGAACTCACATGAATTACTCTTCATTACACTACAAAATATGCTACAAGAATGTTTGTTAGGTAGAATCCCACATAATATTACTAATAAAGTAAGTCCTTTGTCAAAAGTAACAAGCTGAATATAAATTTGATTATGGCAGTCTTCTGTCCTTGTAGAACTTTCCCCCTCAGTTGAGCTCTTCTTCTCAAAGTCAATAAACCATCAGGGGGTTTTCTATATAGCAGTATGAATTAAAAATCAGACATCAAAGCCTCCTCTTTCCACCAGCAAGGATAAGGTTTGTTTCATAAAATTTTTCATTATATGTATTTTATATTGATACATACATCACATAGACAGATGAAAACTGTCCCACAATGTCTGTCATCTTTTCTATATATTCAGAACACAAAGAAAAGTATTACTTAAAATAAAACAAAAGGTAAATAATGTCCTGCTTGTGTTAGCGTTTCAGAGGCTAACCATTTGTCCTCTTAGGAAGTTCATGGCTATGCTTGGGCATGGGGTTATTCAACTCTGGATTAGTGGCCCTCAGGCAGTCCTTTGTCACACACTGATGGGTTACAAACCCTCCAGCGACAAATCAGCAATTTGTGATCCAAGTGTAAAATGCATCTGTTTTAAGGCTGAGGATATATACTGTTGCAACAGGCAATGTCTTTTCAGCTAAAATGCCACAGAGAGAGCTACAATTTCCTGTGAGTAAAGAAGCAAAAAAGCATAGCATAACAGCAAAGTAGGCAATGCCCAATGTACTACTAATATCGACCAATATTTACTGAGCAATCACTATATGTCAGAAATGCTTTGTTACTTTTTCAATCTTTATAATAACCCTTAAGGGAGGTACTGTTACTATTCCTATTTTCAAGGTCAAGAAATAGACTACAAATTAAGTAACTTTCCCAATTTCAAAAAGTAAGTAGTAGAAATGAGATTTGAACCCAGGCATCCTTACTCCAAAGTCTAATATCTCAATTTATACACAGTAATTCAAGTTATTAACACATAAGAATATTTTTGTAACATTAAACCCAATCAACTTGGTAATCTTCCATTATTACCAGGCAGAGACATTTTAATGCTCCCCTGTTAAATCCATGTCTCAAGGACTCAAATCATAGAGTTCCTTCCAAACTGAAAAGAGCATACAACCTGGCATTAGGCATATTGCCCTGAGGCAGAAAGCCCATTTGACACAGGGGTAAAGGCCCAGTCCTTTCAGTACAACAGACTGTGGAAAGAATATAGAAGGCAGAGATAGAAAAGAAAGGCAGATATCAAAGTCCTTTATTATTTCCTTCACCAAACCCCATCATTCTCAGGACCCTGAGGAAGTAGGGAGGGTTAGGTGCAAGGAAAGGGGGAGAAACCTCCAATTAGAGATAAAAGAGCCTAAGAGACTCTGGGAAGAATCTGACTTATGCATATGTTACCTCTTATCTGTGAGTGGCAACAGTAAAGTAATCTCTATGGCCCACACACCAGGTAGTGGGAAAGTCGGAATTCAGCTCTCCTGAGCACCCTTGGTCCCCAGTGATAGACGTGGGATTGAGAAATTGGACCACAAATTTGTCACATGCCCCCAAAGGAAAACAAGAAAATTAGCTGAGTCTCAACCAAGCAGAAGAGAATAGATGATGGGTTACAACAGTATCACACTTCAGCAGTGGATATGATCAGAGCAATATGAAAAGTTATACTTTAACATTCAGTCCCACAAGCAACTCAGAACTACCATCCTTCAGCAGAGAAGAGCAAAATGCAAAACCCAAAGTCGGGTGAGCAATTACCCTCCTTCTTATACTTCAACACCATCTTAAAGAAAAGGTGGTCATTACGTTGTGTATTATGAACTCCCTAAGAAGATATGTTGAATTCCTAACCCACAGTACTTCAGAAGGTCACCTTATTTAGAAATAAAGTCATGGCAGAGACAGTTTAAATGAGGTCGTATTAGACCAGGGTGAGCTCCTAATCCAGTATTACTGGTCTCTTGTAAGTAGACGGCCATGTGAAAATAGAAGAACAGAGGGAGAACTCCACATGAGGATGAAAAGAGTGATTAGAGTCAAGCAGCTCCAAGCCAAGGACACTAGAGATTACTGGCACATCACTAGACGTTAGGGATAGGACGGTAAGGTGTCCTCCTAAAAGTCTCAAGATTAGAGCATGGTTCTTGCCAACATCTTGATTTTGAACTTTTGCTCTCCAATAAATCTCTGTTTTAAGTTACCCAGGTTGTGGTACGTAGTTATGGCAGCCCTGGAAAATTAATGTAATGGTCATGGCAACGGAATTCCAGAGGCCTGAGATCTTTATTTGTATTATTTACACTGAGGCCAATTAACATAAAGAGATTAAACACTAGGCTAAAATGTAGCTGGGTTTTTTCCCTCCCACTATGCAGTATGGGGTGGGGGAGGGTTGGGAGAAGATCAGATCTGTTGAAAATTTAAGAATTTACATTCTCTTTGCATGTCTGACTATAACGTGTGCATATTTGTGATCTCACACCATGTGATTACTCAAAGTGTCAGAACTTTGCTTCATAAATAAGTAAGGAAATACGGTCAGGGCAGTAGAAAGTCCTCCAGTGATGAATGTGGGCAGTGAGTGAGTAGTGTAATAACAATGAATACATTTTCTCAGTTTTCCCAATTCGTTTATTTAAATAATGTTTGATGTTTTAATCCCTTTAAGTGTGTTGCCAAAAATTACAATGGGTGTTGACACACAGATATTTGAGAACTTGGCCTCATTATTCTTTCCTTCAGACACATTGTCAACTAGGCTCATTTAGTTGTATTAAACATACAACTATATAGTATATATAGTGTATTAAATATACACTATAGGTTGCACATTTCAGATATAAAGTCAAAAATATATAATATCTCCCTTCTTAAGATATAATCAAGTAACTTATGGACTATAGGAAAATGTGTTAATTATGTGGTAAGATGTTGTTTTCTAAATAACTTCTCCAAACTGAAGCAAAATGCAGAAAGGGAGAAGATAGGCTATGAGATCCTGCTTAGTAAATCTACACAGAGCAACAGAAATCTGAAAGATCTCCTACCTGAAAGATTTTCTACTTAGCAAGGCATAGTACCAGCAGAGGCCTGAAGAGACCACGTGAATGATAAAGTGCATGTGTCCTAGGGGTTCTGTAATAAAACACCACAATAGAAATGTGTTGTCTCATAACTCTGAAGACTAGAAGTCCAAAATCAAGGCATCAGCATGGCCATGCTCCCTCTGCTCCAAGTCCTCACCTTGCTTCTGGTAGTTTCTGTCAATCTTTGGCATCCTTTGGCTCGTAGATACGTCCTCCAATCTGCCTCCATCTTCATTCACATGGGCTGTTCCATGTCTCCTAGGTGTCTTTACATCTTTCTCTACTTCTAAGGATACTAGTTATGGGATTTAGGGCCCACTCTAATCCAGTATGATCTCAGCTTAATGTGATTACATCTGCAAAGGCAGAATTTGCAAATGTCACATTCACAGGTACTAGGGGTTAGGACTTTAGCATATTTTTGGAGGGATATAATTCAGCTTACAACAAGGGGTACTGAAGGTTGAGCAGATGCTGGCTCTGAGAGAGGACATCAAGAATCACATCTGCCCTTATCCAGACCTCTTTCTTGCCCAAGCCTCAGCACCAGTCAAGGTCCCTGAAACTCAGCCTCAGCTCCAGGGAAAGGATAAGCCTCCGATATAACACCTTGGGAGACTGTATAAATTGAAGTTTAGCATAGTTATAATGTTTTGCTTTCCTAGGTTGTGGAAGGTAATTTAGACACACTGCAGTACATTTGAGAAGTTCACAAAGTAACTTTGGAGAAAAAGAAGAGCAGGGAAACTAGACTGAGGGGCTCCGAGGTATTTATCAGATACATTGGCCTTAAGCTGAGCCAGACAGGAAGAATAAGAATCAAATGCACAGCAACAGGGGGTAAGAAAACTGCAGAGGCCTTCCTGGCAGAAAACAATGTGAGCTTAGTTATGGAGGCAAAAGAAGATTATTCAGGACACTGGAATTCTTTCAATATAACTGACATAAAAGCTGTGTGAGAAATAGTAAAAGGAGGTCTAGCGGGAGCCAGGCCATGCATGGCAGAAGGACAGCCCAGCAGGTAAGTGAAGATGAGTGTGAGAAAGGCACTACTGGAGGAGATTACTGCAATAAATCTCACTAAAATGATGGAGACCTGAATGGAGGCAATAGTGGAAGGCAAGGAACTATGAGGTCTGTCGAGAAGGTATCCAGCCATGTAATATGAAAGATAGAGACATTTGTTGAAGAAGATAGAAGATACAAGAAACACTGTACACAAGACAATGATGCCTCAGTCCTCTTCAAAGTAGGCACCTTGGGACCTCACACAGTTCTCTAAGTCACCAACAGCTTCTCTGCGGTATTTTCCTGAATCTCACCGATGGTCTGAAATTTCTTCCCTTTCAAAGGTGATTTTAGTTTTGGGAAAAGCCAGAAGTTGCAGGGCACCAAATCTGGGCTGTAGTGGGGCTGAGTCACCTGGGTGATTTGATGTTTTGCCAAAAACTCTGCATGAGAAGTGATGAATGAGTGAGCGGGTTGTCATCATGAAACTGCCGATCACCAGCTGCCCATAGCTGCAGCCTTCTGAATCATGCAAATGGTTTCTAAGGAGGAATGTTCAAGCTTAATGCAAAATTTGATACAGATTCATTGCTCTACTCATTCAGTTGTTTTGAATGTAACTACCACACAGTACACATGCTCACTCAATGGCATCTAAAACCCTCACTGACGAGTACAGTGAAGTCACCATTGTTCACACATGTGCACATTCCAGTCCACTCTCCTTGGCTGCCAGTTACAATGATGTTAGGTAAACTGTTCTCATTATATTGACAATAGTTGGACTTTTTGTGGACAGACCTCAGGTATCTATTCACAAGGAGAAAGTTAATGTGAGCCCTAGGTTTCTTTGCTAGGTGACAGGGAGCAGCAGCTTTCAAAATCTTTTCCTATAATCCACCTACAGAAGCATTTTACATTGAGAACCAGTGTACACACATACATACCTCACATATACATACATGCCTATGCATAACTGAAGCTAAAGTTTTATGAAATAATAGTTAGCCTCACTATATGCAATATACCCTGATACTCTCAATTCTATTTGTATTTATTTATTTATTTATTTATTTAAGGTTTTATTTATTATTTCCAGAGAGTCAGGAAGGGACAGAAGCAGAGAGGGAGAGAGACATCAACATATGGTTGCCTTTCACCTGCCTCCAGCCACGGACATAGCTAGAGACCTGGCTTGCAACCTGGTTATGTGCCCTGGCTGAGAACAGAACCAGCGACCTTTGGGTTCACAGGACAGCATATTTTTATTTTTAAATATTGGTCACAAACCACTAAATGGATTTACAGCCCATTGATGGGTCACAATTTAGAAAGTAGGCAGAAAAACACTTACCAAGAGGATGGTGATAATGTCACAAGAGAAGTAAATATAAGAAGAAGAGAAATTACAGGGAAGATAAAGAATCAGGTTTCATTTTTTTAAGATTTTATATATTTGTTTTTAGAGAGAGAGGAAGGGAGGGGGAAAAGGGAAGGAAAGAAATATAGATGAGAGAGAAACTTCAACTGGCTGCCTCTCATAAGCAACCTGACCAGGGACCAAACTTGCAAGGCAGGCATGTCCCAGACTGGGATTCAAACCTGTGACCTTCACTTAGCGGGACAACACCCAAACAACTGAGCCACACTGTCAGGGCAAGAATCAGATTTTAGACCAGGTACTTTTTATGTGCTGGGGCTAAAGCTCATCCAGCCTGCTTTTGTTTGGTCTACGCGGTTGTCTGAAGATTGGACCTTTAGCTCCTAGGGCTCACCTTCCGGGAAAATCTACTCGAAGAAGGACATGCTGGGTCCTCAAGAGGCAGCTCCACACCGCTCACCTCCATATATAGGGACCGCTTTATTCTTTGATCCATCATCCCACAAGAGGAAAAATAATTGTCCCAGATCCTTTATATGATCCCTAACCTTTTTGGCACCAGGGACTGGTTTCATGGAAGAAAATCTTTCCTCAAATCAGCAGCGGGGTGTTGGTTTGGGGATGATTCATGCACATTACATTCAAGCCCACCTCCTGCTGGGTGGCTGGATCCCTAACAGACCCAGACAGGTGCTGGTCTGCAGCCCAGAGGTCAGGGACCCCTGCTTCATACATTTAAGTAAACATAGGATAAAAAGTGAAGTCCATACATATTTGATAAACAAATTTAAAAATTAATAAATAAACCCAAGGAAGAATAAGCACCTTCATATTTTGAATTTTTTTAAATTCTAAATGCATATTGTTGACAGATATGAATATTGGAGGTATAATTTTAAACTTCATAGTGATGACATTTAATAAGTAGACACATGTGGCCAAAGACTCAAATATATAATCAGTTATTTCTGGAGTATATTTCTGTTTACAATGTATTTGTCTGTTATTAAGTTATTACTTTATATAAAGGGATACTTATGAATATTCTGGGACTCAAATTCTGCATACACATGGGCACATGTATACACATGTATACACATGCACTCACGCACACACACACCTCTATTTTCCCCTCCTTGTGAGCATATTTTTCTCTACCTCTCTCATTCTCCCATACTCTGGTTCTCTGACCCTCTCACACACAAATTTTGTGCTCTGTAAGATTTCCTGTTTTGTCACCAACCACCCCTAATTAGACCATCTATGAGTATGTCAGAATGTAAGTTAGGAAGGTTGCTGAAATGTTTTTATGGCTTAGACCAGGAGATTTTGGTTTCAGTTCCAGTCCAGCACCATGTGTTCTGCTGGTAATTTTCCTGTACTGATTTTCTTTTGTCATCAACACCACAAGAACTCAGTGGTCCCTCCATAGTCTTCTCCTGGATTCCACTTCTCATTTTATGCATCACAGCCCCAGGGAATCTCATTTACTTTCAGGTTGTAAACAGCCACCCAGGCCTAAATTAGCCAAGTCTCTACCTTCAGCCCTACCTAGGTGCTGAGTTCCAGAACTATTTGTAAACCACCCCATTAAGTATCTCCATGTGGAGCCCTTCAATTTCAATGTGTCCAAACAGAACTCACTTTTCATTCCCCTCTCCCAAACCACCCCTTCCTATACCTGCTCTATCTCTTGCATTTTGATCTTACTTCTTGGAGGAGAGAACTATTTTTAAGTAAAAGACAACTGAAAAGTCAACATAACCACTATCCTAGAATTCTAATGTTTTAACAGAATCTCTTAATCCTCATGCAAGAATGGGAGATTTGGGACTTTTTATCCAGAGACTTGTTCTTACCAGATTCATCAATAGCAGACCATGTGAAAGAGTCATTTGGCTTAATGAAACAAATCTTCCAGACTGACAAATTCAGCATGATCCTCTCATTTCTTCTCTTATTTTTCTTCTTGGTCTATGAAGTCCAGCAGGCCAGTACAGACAAGTGAGAGCCTATCTAAAACATGAAATTAAAAAAGAAAAAAAAAAAATTTTCACTGAAGACTTCAAATTTCTTTAACCTAAAGATAGGACTCTTTTATAAAAAGTTCGTATTTCATCAACTCAGAAAAGAAAAATCAGATTTACAATCCCAGCAAAATCAGACACTCATTTTTTAAGCATATGTGTTTCCCGTGAAACACCTTCCAGGCAGGCGCTCAAGAAAAGCTTTTGTTTGAAAGTCACAGTCATATTAGATAAGGCACAGCTAGTCTATTAATTGGTCTCTGGGCTTTATTCATCTATCTCTTATCACTAAATTTGCTGCTTCTAAGGAGGAAACAAAAAATCTCTAAAGCTGGTGAGTGGCTGCCTCAGGACTTCTGGCATACTGCAGAGCCCGGGATACTGAGCTGCTGGGCTGAACTGTGAAACAGCAAATTCTGGTTTAAGAGTGAAAAATTATGCCATGTCTATTTACTAAGGTAATGACTACATGTTTGTGTCCTTCTGTTTAACCCCCAATGTGATGGTATTAGGAGGTAGGGGCTATGGGAAGAACCTTTGTCATAAAGAGAAGCCCTCAGGAATGGGGTCAGTGTACTTGTAGAAGAGACCCCCAGGGAGCTCTCCTGAACTTTCCACCATGTGAGGGCACAGCGAGAAGATGACTGTCCATGAGCCAGAAAGGGGGCTCTCATCAGGTACTAAATCTACTGACACCTTGATCTTGAACTTCTTCCCAGGCTCCAGTATCATGAAAAATAAATTTGTTGTTGAAGCCACCCAGTCTATGGTATTTTTGTTTTAGCAGCCAAAACTAACTAAGACATCTTTCAGACATCTCTGAACCAATTGGCTCAGAGAGATAGAAAGTGGGTTTGTTTTGTTTTGTTTTTAGCTATTACCACTTAATCTGAAATAATAAATTAATCTCAAATATCCAATAGCCACTGGAGTTGGCAAAGAAAGGACCAGACTATATTGTTTAACTTTCTAAAATATAAAAGGTCTGATGCCATGTTGGACACATAGCAGGTGCTCAATAAATGTTCCATTTCCCTCCCTCTCCTTATTTTTCTTCTCTGTCCCATCCCTTTCCTTCTGCTTCCTCTATTTCTATTGCCGTCCTACTATACAAAACTGGAATACAAAAGAGGCAGAAGAATATCTTATAAACCAAATTACTTTAGCTCAATAAGGAAGATGAGAAATCTATTCAGAACATGAATACTTAGAAGTCTTAGAATTCCTTCTCAGATGAGGAAGGACATGGTTTTTGGCCATGTAGTCTTTTATGTACCTTGTAGGACAAAATATATCTATATGTCATATAGATGCCACTCCCTAAGACTGAAGACTCTAAAATCTCTGTTTCTTCTTCACTAGATGGAGTATAACTGGCCTTATCAGGTCCCAGGAATGATTACATGCTAGTCAAAGCCTGAGCAAAATTTGAAGTGGGAAAAGCTTATCTCACCTCTTCACCTTTTCTCTTACAGCACCTATGACCACACCTGCCAAATACTAAGGGTCCATCCTATACCCTTTGATTTCCATGAAATAACAACTGTTCTTTCATCATTATCCTTTAAAACCACTAGTATTTGTCATAATACTACTGTCTTACATCACTATAAAGCTTTGGCATCTGACCAGGATCATAACTGATGTTTACTACTCTTAAGGTTCACAAATTGGCAAAAAGAGTAAAGCAGTTGTTATGCCCATTTTATGTTTAGAATAACTGAAGCTCTGGACTTCTCCAAGGTTATGTGCCATTCAGGATAAAAATAAATAAATAAATGTAAAGCAGCTCCTTCTTGGCCTTAACTGAGAAGACGGCATGAGAGAAGCTCTGCCTGAAGGCACCTCTCCTGAATTATAAAGAGGGAAACATGATTCCAATATGTAAGTCCTACTTCTCTTAGCACCAACTTTTCCTGGGTCTTTATGGTTGACCTTCATGGTTTATCTGTACAGCACTAATACACTAAAATTTTAGAAATTAAAAAATTGCTCCAGGGGATAGGGGTATAAGGTGACTAAATGATATTGGGGGAAAAAATACAATAAAATTTTTAAATTGCTCTAAAAATTAGACTAGCCAATGATTTAAGCCAAATACTTGGCTTTGTTTCACTAAACTATCTTCTACAAGCTTTCTCTGACACTCATCCCCAGATTCTACTGCATGAAGAAGTTAAAGGAATAGATCAAATAAATTTGGTAACTATTAAAATGAAATGGAATAACTTGTACATACCCTAAACCTTCTCAGTCTTAATAATCTGAATTTGGTAGCTGATGTTTAGCAAACTCATGAATATTGATGCCTAAATCTCTTTAACATACTAGATTTTAAATTACTCAAATAATAATGGAAACTTACCAGAAAGCAAGTTGTTACCATTTGCAAACCTGGAGCACAGGAAACATAAGTAACCTCTATCTATGAATTGGTATTCCCCATACAGCTCCTGTGTGATAGCAGGTTGGTTGTCACCAGATTGTCACCCATAGCATGTAGAGTGAGAAAACAGAAGGAAAGCAGGGAAGGAGGGAGAAGATTGGAAGGATGGGAGCAATGGAAGGAAGGGAGCAAAGGAGGGAGGGAGGGAAGGCGGGGGGGGTGAGAGAGAGAGGGAGAGAGAGGGAGAGAGAGAGAGAGAGAGAGGGAGAGAGAGAGAGAGAGAGAAAGGGAGAGAGAGGGAGAGAGAGGAAGAGAGAGGGAGAGAGAGGGAGAAAAGAAAGAAAGAAAGAAAGGAAAGAAGGAAGGAAGGAAGGAAGGAAAGAATCTTTAGCTTTTATAGAAATACTCAGCATCTAATAAGTCATTTGAAAACCAGATAGCAGAGTCAAATCACCTTTTTGAGTCTCGAAATAAATTATTAGCCTGGTATAGACCCAGGCTAAGACAGATCCAGCATTTAACTTCACGGGTGGCTATAATTTTTGGATTTGTGAAAGAGTGATTCCTGCTCAGTATGTTCCAAAAAGGACATGAAGTTTCTTAAAGGCCCTGTATAAATCAATTCACAATCATTCTGAGGTAGTTTGACTGTGACTCCAAAATGTCTGCGTTTCATTTTCTCCCTGTTAGAGATGAAACCACTGACATTCATTTTTTATGGACATTTCCAGCTAAAGACTTTTTTGGTAAGTTAAAATTTGAAGAGCATGAAAGAGAAATTATTCTGATTTATGACGACTTCCAATCAGGACCAATTAAGAGAAAATGAACCAGGGAAATTGGAGTGGGGAAGGGAAATAAGATCCTGCAAAGTGAAAGTATTTAAGCCTAAATTTTCTTTCACTCACGATCCCCTGGGTAGAATCAAGCAAAGGCAGCCTCAGGATCCAGGCTCCCTGGGCCCCCAGGCATAACCCACATCCCAATTTTTCACCTCTAATCTTGCTCTGGGACGAGTCTACACATGCAGCATCCTTTACTCAGGAATCTTTCAAACATACAGAAATGCTTCTCCTTTAGTACAATAATCAAATATAAATATACAGTGAACTCTCCTAATAGTACCCCATGCTCTATTTCTGCCTGGGTTCCTACCTCCTGGTTTCAAGCTGAAAATCTAAGGCCTCAAACCCACACATATTGATGTCAGCACTCCCCTTAGTTCTGAACACAAGGAGCCTCTGTGCTGGTTCCTCTAGCACACCATCCTCCTCCCCCCAACCACAGACACCAAGCAATTTATTAAGAAATGCACAGGTGCCCCATCTCTTGGAATCTGCCCTGGCACAGGACAACTTGTATTCAAAACATCCACCCTCATGACCAGCGCTGTCCAGCTCTCGGAGAAAACAGGCTTCATCTCTTGCCCCATACCCTCCACACAAGCGGTGACTTCATCCAATTACTGTAAAAGTTGGTGGGTTGTGCCAATGCTGATGAATGGGAGAAGGAGATTTCAGTGGCAGAGCTACTTAGGAGACAAGACAAATTAATTAACCTGTCAAATCTTTCTCCTGAGGTAGCGTGAATGCATACATTATTGCACAACAAAGTGTTGTTTCCCAGTAATGCTAAGTATTTATTTGCTTTTCTTCGTGTTCCAATTCATGGTTCCAAAGGTACTCACAAATTAGAGAAATACATACAACCGTTATACACGGTAAGCTGAGAAATATTTTTACAACCTTAAACAATTCATACAGCTCTTATCTTTGTGTATAATTGATATATGTAGTATATACAAATAAATAAAAATTATATATATATACCAAAATTTCTCAATCCTTGAACTATTTACATTTGAGTAGGATAATTTTAGGGGTTTTGTTGTTGAAGGTTGGCGGGGGACACTCTTCATGCACAAAATATTTAGCATCAACTCAAGCTTCTATCCCCTAGAAGCCAGTAGTATCTCCCAGCAGCACCTGTGACAACTAAAATTATCCGCAGATATTGCCAAATCTCCCTAGCTGAGAACCACTAAGGCAAAGGCTACGTATGTGAAACTTGACACCATTTCATTGCATTGGCAACCTGGTGGATGTTGAACTCTAGAATTGTGACTAGTTCTATCTTTGTGAAGTATTTAAGAAGATGTACCCAAGTGTTTTTAAAATTAATTTTTGAATGTCAGCTCTAAGAAATAACATTTAAATTTTTGATATTCAGTTATTATCATTATTTGTATTTTGGCTTTTAATTTTAATAGGTTATTTTGAATATTTTAGGAGACCATAACTTTCTGCAAGCATATAGGAAATTTTAAGTTTTTGCTTTTGCATTCATTCTAGTCTATGTTTTTTGGTAAAAATAGCTTGAAATATACTTCTCAGGCTTACATTTTCTTTGTAAACTTCTGGATCAATTGACAATTATAGAAACAGAAAGCACCAAGCAAATTGCAGAAAATAAAATATGGCAAAAAGCCTAAAAACATAAATAAAAAATCCTTTAAAAGGTGGACTGCTTACATTCTTTAAGAACTAGGACCAATGAAAGTGAGTCAACATCTGTATTAAGTATGTTACCTTGGGTGAGGTATGGCAGAGCCAGATGCAGATCAAGAAAGAGAAACCAGAGAGAAAGAGTGTTCGAGTTCTGTGATGCATACAGTTCCCTGGGGAACACAGTGTGCCACCCAGGATCAGACAAGAGAAATATTCCTGCCTATCATAAGGAGAATGGGGTGTGGGGAGGACTCTCCTCTATTGTGATTTCTGTGGGAAGGAAAGACAGGGCAAGTTGGTTTAAGATTGGCTCATCTGAGTAAATTCAGTGGGCTTGGGGCACAGGAGCTATTTGTCTGGTATTTAACCTTGTTTTAGTTGGATCGAGTCTACATTTGTGGCCCAGAATGTGAGAGCCAGATAAAGCAGGTGTTTGGAGGTGTGCGCTCAGCTATTCAAAAGGGGAACTAACCACTTGGGACAACAAAAGAATTTTAAACAAAACTAAAGAATCTAGCCAGGACCTCCAAATGAAAGATTTTCTTAAAAATGATAGTATACCCACACATAAAATTCAAAAACAAGACCTTCCAAACTATTTATTTAATACGATGTTATTACTGATCATAACACATGACCAAGAAATCTTTTTTTAAGTCACAAGACAATAAATGGAACAGACCATGTGAAATCTCTGCAATTTCATCTTCCTCTCTAAGTGAAGATTTTATTACTGATCCAACCTTTAGAAGGAATGTAGGCCTCCTGTACTCTTGTCCTGGCTTGGAAAATGTTAGGTGTAGATCTAACTTAACATGATTCAAGAGAGATTTCAAAGGACTTACAGAAATGTACATGTACTAGGAAATAAAAAATAGATGAAAAAATCACAATGAAAGAGAATGAACAGAGAACTATCCAGAGATAGATCTCAGATAACCAACTGGATAAAAGCTCATGTCTTTAGAGCTTAGATAGTATAAGACTTGTAGAGATGGGCCACAAAGGTGACTGCCTAGTGACCAAAACAAAGAGAGAATCATTATTTGTTTCAAAACTCATAAAAGAACTATCAGAAAAATAAAAACAACTAGCTCCTTGTGGGAAAATGGAGTCAGTCCGGCTCCCTCACCTGGACATCCAGCTGGAAATTATTCAGCAAATGTTAAGCAATGAGTGACGTCCTAGGCTGGCATGCAGCTGGCTTTGTTTGCACACACATACAAAGCCTGTCCCAAAAGTATCAAGCCAATGTCAATATAATTAAAACCATTTGCACAGCTGAAACTTTTGGAACAGACCTGTATAAGGAGGAAGGGCTTTCCACTTAGGAGGATCACCCTAACAAAGGCAATAAAGGCCCGTCAGGTATCCCAGCTGGGTCCACCCATCTTTTTCTGTCTGCCTGAATCCCGAGTGGTCCTGCCTGGTCTTGAACATTTGCAAAACACTGCTCTAAAGAAATGCACCTTTTCTAGGAGCTGGAAACCTGAGAAGAGTCTATTCTAGACTCTTGAAGCTGAAAATCATGTCGTGTATGGACTACAACGAACATTTGTAGCAGGAGCTTTTCTACACCTAAAATTAATTAACAGGTTCTTTTCACATTATGACTTCCTTCACAGGAATGCGTGAGAGCCCAAAGTGGTGCATTTGTTCTTACCCATGCTTGTCAGCACTATGGACTTCCCAGTGGTTTTGGGGAAAGGGGGTTGGGAGAGAAAGACCTGGGAAGGCAAGTGCTGTCCTGCAGTCACTAATTGTCAGGAGTGCACCTCAACTGGCAACCTTGCCTGAGGCTCAGGTGATTTCTCTTGCAATACATGCACCCTACCCAACCTTTCTTTCTCTATCCTCTCCAGGTCCTGGGCACAGAAAATGACCTCTGTATCAGCTTCTGGATAACAGGCATCTTATCACCCATTGAACAGTGATATTATAGTCAGAAATGTTTACTCACTTGAAATCACACATTTGTGATTAGCAAACATCACTAAATAGTGAATCCAGTAGGGGAATGCGGTGTGTGTATTACACTACACAAAAAGAACCATGCGTTTATAAACAACTAAACTCATTGCAGTTGAATCTTCTAACAATTCTCACATTTTGAGTAACTACTTCAGTATACTTTGATTACAATTATCAGGGTTACAGACGGCCTTCCAAATCATGTTTGGGGGCCTGACAAAGTTTTCCATCATGTAGATATTGCCCCAGCAAGGCATTTTCCAGTCTGGCCCCAGAAGACTACAGAAAGCCATTTTCCAAGTCACTAGTATCTGACCTATACACGTCTTTTATGTGATGTGTGAGCTGTCATTTCCACACTGGACCATCTGCTCTAAGGCTCCTTACTGTAAGTCTTGTTTCCCCCAGTTGTGAAAAAAGGTTTTAAGGTACTTGTTGGCCTTTGATAAATTGGAAACACAAAAACCTTCCCCTCTAAAATAAAATAAAAACAAACAAACAAGCAAACAAAAAGCCATCTATTTCTAGAGGCCTGGTAACATATGGAATTTAGCTAGTGCTTGTTCCTGCTGGACAGCGTCTTAGGTGCTTGGACTCATGTGTATTATGTCATTTTACGCTCAGGACAACCCCATCACATTTTCCCCACTGTAAAGGTAACTCAAATAGGACAGAATTCTAGAATTCAAACTCAGGTTTATCTGAACACGGGTCCTATATTTTTAACCATGGCACTTTACTAAGTTTGTTGTAATTATTAATATCACAGATGCATGATTTGTCACCTTAATCAAATATATGTATGTATATTTATATAATATGTATTTATATACACATATTTGGCCTGTATTTCAGGTACATCATATTTAAATAAACTTTTGATAGTAGCCAAGGAACACCTCATTTTAAATTTTAAAATAAGGTATACTGGTTTTTTCCACTTAAAGTTATATAGATTCATTAGAGAAAACAAAAATCTTCTAAATAGTCATGTTCAAAAATAAATACTTTTTGATATTTACTTAACCATAAATTACAACATTTTATTAGGAAAACACTCTATAGTGATATAGTTAGAAACTTAAAAGTGATTTTAAGCCCTCGCTGGTGGCTCAGTGGATTGGCGCCAGCCTGTGAACGAAAGGTTGCTGGTTTGATTCCCAGTTAGGGCACATAACAAGGTTGCAAGGCAGGTTTCCAGCCAGGTCCTTAGCTGGAGGCAGGGGAAAGGCAACCATATGTTGATGTTTCTCTCCCTTTCTTCCCCGCTCCCTGCCCTTCCCTCCAAAAATAATAAAATCTTTTTTAAAAATGATTTTTAAATATTTTCAAAATAAAGGTTAGCAGACTTAGGAGTCAGAAATAGGTTCTAACCCCAGAGCTACCATTTACCAGCTTGGTGACCTTAAGAAGTTATTTGACCTCTTGAGCCTGAGCTTCCTTGTATGTAAAATCAGAATAATAATTGTTTTTACATGCAAGTCAGGCCAATTCCCACTGGGATACCCTGAAAATTGAATAACGCAATATATGTAGAGTGCTTGGAAGATATTTTTTACTTGGGAGAAGACAGTGGCAGTGGGCATGGTACATTCTTCTTTTCTCTCTGAATCACTACATTAAAACAGACAAAGCAATTAGATAGCAAAGCAAAAATCCTCACTTTTTACAATAAAACTAGGTGATTCGATTTCTTTACAAACCTCAAAATGTAAGCATGTGAGGACAAAGTACCATAGCCAAGAGACCAGCATGGCATCAGCATCTATGCAGAAGGCAGCAGAGAGAAGGACAGATAAAGCACCATGAACCTATTTGGGATTAGCTGCTGACACAGTAATGGACAGAGCAAAGGGTGATCTCAGTGGGGATGGAGAGACTGGTGGAACCCTGTGAGTACAAGATTTCTTCCTGGACAAGGCTCCCTGTCAAGAAAGGGCCCTGCACAGAGAGAAAACTGCTGGGATGTAATAAAAACGGAACAGAATGGATCCACTAGAGACAAAGGAAAAAAATAAAGATAAAAGTGGAGGAGGAGAATAGAGCCAGAAAGTCTTAGAAAACAGAAGACATAACTCTCTGAAGTTAAAACAGCAACCCTGAACCCAGCTTCTACAATTTCAGAAAACTGATTTCAAATAAAAATTAGCAGCAGGAAAGTACTGAAGTCAAGTCCTTTGCAATACTATTAAAAGACAAGCGAGAATAAATAATAGAATAATAATATTGCTATAGATACTAAAATCATATTGGGAAGACAGGGACAGATCAAAACTGTAACCTATTTCAAAATGAGCTAAAAGACATTAAGGAAATGATACAGGATGTAAAAGAACAGTATAAATCAGAATCAGAAAAACTCAGAACGAGGTGACAGAGCACAGGAAAGAATTATAAATAAATAAAAGAGACACTTCAGAAACGAAGACTAAATTAGAAGAGACACAAAAGCAAATAAACATAAAATATGCCTTAAAAATAGAAGGATAAAAGGAAGAATATTTTAAAAATAAAAAAAAAAAGCAAAAAGTAAGCAGGATTAAAGGGAAAGTGACAAAGAGAAGACAGGCAAAGAAGATTTAAATTACATTAATACAGAAATCCCTGAGGCAGAAAACCAAGCAAGGAAGAGAACAAATACTAAAGAATAATTCAAGAAAACTTTCCTGAAATTATGAGTTAGTTGAAGCTAAATATTAAAAGAATGCACCACACATCCAAAACTATGAACTCAGAATGACCAACACCAAGGCATATTCTAATAAAGTCATCAGATTTTAAAGAAAAACTTATTTGAGCATTCAGGGAAGAAAGGCAAGTAATTTTTAAAGGAAAAAATAGAGTTACCATTATACTTTACAACAGCCTGCTTTATGAGAGGGAAAAAAATAGAGCAACCTAATTAACAATGCAAGGAAGAAATGTACCTAATTAATATATGCAAGGTAGGATGTGTCTAAAAGAAATATAAAGAAAAAAATTATCTTATCCAGCAAAAGTGACTTTTGCTGAATATGAGCACAAACTGTTATCACATGTAAGAACTCAAGGAATATCATTTTCATGAGCCCTTCCTAATGAATATACTAGGAATGAGCTTCACAGAACCAACATTACTAGACATAGACACAAGGACTAAGGGTGAGGACTGAATACATAAAACACAGTTATTAAACATAGAATTAAGATAAAATAAGCATTAAAAAGGGAAAGTATAATATAGCATTAATGGCTATATGTTTAGGCAATATAGATATAGTGCAGCTATAAAAATTGATGGAAGATGGGGAAAGAGTATGTTAAAAACTTAGTTATTTTTAGTGATCATGTTGCCTGTGGTAGTATTAGTATTGTTGAAATTGAATAAATAATGATGAAATATTTTGATTCTATCATCCTCTGTCATTGAGAACTCATATTTTGGTGTGGAAGAAAGGAAAAGAGATGTAATAAGTTAAATTTAAAAACCATGTGTTTCTGAAATCTGAGTGAGAAGTATCTGTATTCACTCATGAAGTAACTGTTCAGTGAAAAGACCTAGAAATAATGATGATCCTTAGCAAACAGAGTGTGAAATACTATTTTCCCTTTCACATCCAAGGCTTCTTAGGGAAGCAGCTGCATCCATACCCAGGCAGAGAATGTCCAAGATGAGCCTGGAAAACCCCATCACACCAAAGAGCAAAGCTGTCATAAAGCATCATTTTGAAAAGAACTCAGAGGCCAACTTGAAGAGTCCCCTAGTCAAATACAGGACAATTTGCGCTTCAGTAAAAATTATTTAAATAGACAGAGTGAGGATTGAAATTCCTTTGCTTGCAGAAGGGATTATACACAAATCAGGCCAAGCATCTGGATCCAGCTGCCAATTTATAGGGAGTACAGAAAAGAGAAGAAAGCATCAAAGTGAAAAATCCAGGCTATGAGAAACTGCTGATCAAACAGCTCAGGTTCTTCAACAGATGATGTGTGAGGAAAAGAAGGAGATGGAGCAGGAAAATGCAGATTAAAAGACATTTAAAAGACTTATATTTTTAAAAATAGGAAAGCAAAATTACAGTGGCTAGGGATACACACTTTTTGACAAAACTATAAAGAAATGCAAAAAAGCAATGGTGATAGAATCAGGATTGTGGTGACTTTGGGGAAGAGAAGGAATATTGTGATTGGGATGCGGTACATGGAGAAGCTTCTAGAATAGCAACAAAGTTCTACCTCTAAACTGAGTAGGGGTTACAGCAAGGGCATTGCTCATTAATCTGTGAATTTCTATGGGATTTGCTGTATCTGTGTTTTGTTTTACAATAGAAATGTCAAATAATAAGTGCTAAAAAGTATTAGCTCCACTTGAAATTAAACTGACAACATCTTCCAATATCCTAACAAAAAATAATAAGCAGCCCTGGCTGGTGACTCAGTGGAGAAGGTGCTAGCCTGCAAACCGAAAGGTCGATGGATTGATTCCCAGTCAGGGCACATAACCAGGATGCAAGCTAGGTCTCCAGCCAGGTCCATAGCTGGAGGCAGGTGAAAGCAACCATACATTGATGTTTCTCTCCCTCTCTTTCTCCCACCCTTCCCCTCTCTCTAAAAATAAATAAAATGAAAAAATAATAATAATAAGCAGCTAGGTAAAGTGGTAGAAGAGATTTCAAATTAAGATGTTCTAAGGAAGTCCAGGAAATACCTAGAGTTGGCTTTAATCTTAGGAACTGACCACAGTGAAGATGTGAAATTAAAGAGTTTTGGTTGTTTTCTGGGTCAGAAGAGGAACTTGTCTATCCCCTGAGAATAGGAGTTCTTAAAAGAAGAAAAGAACAAACTATAAATTATGAAAACAGCAGAAACAAAAGGGGAATAACCTTTGAAAGAACTGGGATGAGAAAATCAAAACTTCGCCAATGTATGTCTGGTGCTAAGAGGCGCAAACATGTAACATTCAGCACTTGTGCTGTGTGAGGAAGAGACATCCTCTGTGATGCTTGTTCTGACCCATGCAAGCACACTTAGCCTTCCTTGATTCTCTAGTTACCCTTTTTAAGTTTTTGGAATATTCATACATGGGTGTCTTCGTTAAGCTGGAACCAAGGTCTAACTTTAATTCTCCCTGGAGTGTTTTAGCTCTTATAAGAGTGCCCTCTTTTCTGTCTAGAAATAATAGACAGGTTTGTAGAATGACTCAAACCTGGCTCTACAGTGGGCCAACTCCAAAATAGAGGACTCCATGCATACGGTTTATGGGACCAACATTTATGAGGGAGTAAAGGACTCTGCTATTTCTCTGCCTAGTTATTCTCCATCTGGTGAATTTCTACTTATCCTTCAAAGTCCTCACTAAAATGTCACTTTATCTGGCAAATTCTTTTCAACATCTTTAGGCATCATTAGTCACTGCTTCCTTTAACTATCCATATTGCTTAACACACTCTTTAGCTCTTTTGTCATGATTGATTTACATGTTGATATTATATTCACCTTCTTTGTCTCAAGCCCTAATGATGTCCCTTGAACATGGTAAAAACTCAAAAAGTATGTTAAATACTAATGTGTTAAATAAGTATGTTAAAATGAATTAAACTAGAGAACTGCAACATGCAATACCTCTAAAAAATTTTTATATTTACTTGTAGGGTTTTTTTTTAAGAGATTTTGTTTATTACTTTCAGAGAGAAAGGCAGAGAGAGTGGAAGAAAAGGAAAGAAGCATCAATGTATAATTGCCTTTCACCTGCCTCCAGCTATGGACCTGGCTGGAGACCTGGCTTGCAACCTGGTTATGTGCCCTGGCTGGGAATCGAACCAGTGATCTTTGGGTTTGCAGGCTGGCACCCATCCACTGAGCTACCATCCAGGGCTTAAAATTTTTTATATTATTAACACAGCAAGTTCATATCTTATAATTTATCCTAAATAATATTAATTGTACACAAACATATAGCCAAAATGAGGTTTGAGTTGTTACTTTTGTTTATTATTTAATACTTCTTGGAAACTTGTACGATCCATTTTATCTTTAGTCAATGCATGTCCTATAATTTAAGGAACATATTTTATATAGAAATTTTTCATTTTCTAGCTCAATAAAAAAAACAAAAACACATTTTTTTTTCCAAAAAAACCTGAGCCTTTAGCCACTGCTCAGACAGTTATTTAGGTTAACTGTACCATTTACTTGTTATTAATACACACAAACATTTTAGAAATAGGTGGTTCTTGGCAATTGTACTAAAGATGTAATTTTTAAAATTTATATTTAGAGATACAGGGAGGGAGGAAGAGCATGAGAGAGAAACATTAATGCAAAAGAAAAGCATTGATTGGTTATCTCCCCAATGCGCCTAATCTGGATGATAAGCACACTGACTGGGAATTGAACCTGCAACCTTTTGGTTACAGGATGACACTTCAGCCAACTGAGCCACACTGGCCAGGGCTAAAGATGTCATGTTGACCCAAGTTTTAGTTTTGCCTCCTTATTTATTCTCTTAGATGAGAAGGAAAATTTTGATCAGATTTCATACAATTAATGAAATATAAGAGATGACCTAAAAATGGTCTGTGATACCACTTCACTAGAGCAAGATGACAGGAAGAGTGAGCTGCAGGTTAGGGCCCCTCAGAGAGCTTAGTGGCAATCAGTAGAGATGGCTGGGGACAAAGTAGACAAGCTGGGAACTTGCCAGGCTTCTTAGTGGATGGTGGGCACACAGGTGACTGATTTCATTCTTCCAGCTACCATCTAACTGTAGAGAAGGGTATCAGCAAAAACTCTCCTAAGAATTCCTGAAACCATCCTCCTCCTCCTTCTGGCCTTCTATCCAAACAAGTGCTGTCTCTACATATTCCTGAACCTGAGTCAGGTTAAACTGTGTATTAACTCTACAGTGTGTAGTCTCCACTACTACCACCAAGAATACTTACCTCCAGGCCCAGCCTACAGCAAAAACCACCCTTGACATATGATCTGCATGACCTGGGGGTGAGGCTTACTCACAGTTGTAGTAAGAGTGGATTTTAGCTCTGGAGTCCTGAGCTGCTTCCAGAGGAAACCAATGTCTCCCTTAGTAATCGCAAATTGGCCCAAACTTGAACTTGGCTTTCGGTTGTAGAGAAGTAAAACCCTTCTGAACGATTTATTTTCCAGCAGCACTAATTAATCCCACAAGGGTGTTATTTCATGCTGTTCCTGAGGAAGAGCCTCTCTCAGGTCATTAGCATTTCTTTCCCAGCCTCAAAATCCAAAAGCTCTCTCTCGTGGGGGGTGGGGGGTGGGGTGGGGGTGCAACACAGTCGTATACTGTGTCACATCTTGGCAGTCTGCAGAAGTGTCCTCTCTACTGTTCTTGAGAAAGTTGATAGAAACCCCACAAATGGACAGAAATGTAAGTAGGGGCAGAATAGGATGCAGATAGAGCAGTTCAGGAATCCCAGGGCTTGATAAAATTGAACAACGATAGAGGCTTTGGATAAATCAATATATGTATGCACAACTTCAATTCTCTTCCCTTTATCCCATGAAATTAGGGGGAACTTACAGAAGGCACCTTACTTAGAGAAGATAAAAAATTTCAGTCACCCTGGCTGGTAGCACAGTGGTTAAGGCGCCAGCCTGCGAACCCAAAGGTTGCAGGTTCGATTCCCCAGCCAGGGCACATAACCAGGTTGCAAACCAGGTCTCCAGTCAGGTATGTGGCTGGAGGCAGGTGAAAGACAACCATACATTGATGTCTCTCTCCCTCTCTGCCTCTCTCTCTTGCCCTCTTTCTAGAAATAATGAAATAAAATCTTTAAAAAAAAAAAAAAATTTCAGTCATAGTCTTAGAGATAAATGCCCAAATTTCCCTTACGTTTTGAAGTATGAAAGTATAAATGTCACCTGTAACTGCAGAAATATCAAATTGCACTTTGTTTGAGGACCTCTGTAGAGGAGGAGAGAGAAGAGAGGTATCAACTAATAGATATTTGAGGAAGAAGAGAAGAGGATGTGATGGGAACTCAGGAAGACAAAAGTATTGATTTACAGAACCAGTATTATTTGCAAATCAGGAGTTAAATTTTGAAAGGTGAATAGGTACCAAGGTGAGAAAGGGCATTTGGGACAGCGAATTGCATAAGGGAGGGTGGAGAAGGGTGGATGAGCAAGCATTGTCTGGGAAATCTAAAGGGTGGATACTGGCAAATAGGGATGGTTGCCTGGGAGTGAGGCTGGGGAGGGGCAGGGGCCAGGTCCACTGGGTGTTTTTGCCATAGTGAAGACTTCCCTTTGAACTTGATGACTCTGGGCAGTGCAAACTCAGGCCTTGAATATCCCATAGTTACAAGAGCTTGAAGGGACAGAAACTATGCTGCAGTCAAGATAGAGAGCCGCATCCTCTCAAGGGAGTGCATGAAAATCCATCTCTTTACTCCAGAACCAACCTTGTGTTCAGAGTTTCCAATCCCAGTGCTGACATTTCCTCACTATGCAAGGAAGTCACCCCCATCTCTCTGAAGCTCTTTCATCCTTAGAAGGAGGGATATTGATATCTATTTCACAGGATTAAAGTGGCAATTAGTGAGTCTCTAATGGAGGTGAAAGCACATAACATAGTGTCTGGCATGTAAATATTCAGGGAATTCTATTTCCTTTTTTCTTTTCTTTTCTCCTTTCTTTTTATGTTATCATAACCATCCTGAAATAGATTTATACCCTTCCATCCACTCGAATCTTATTTTACATGTTTAGTCACTTATTTTTTATTCTATTCATTCCACGATGGTTAATAGTGCTTGTGACAGGACTTGAAAATGAATATAGCAGTGCCTACTCTACAGAAAAGGAGAAATAAATAAATACATAAAAGCAAAGTAAAAATAATATAAAATCTTTCTTGACTACTCCAATTGTAAGTGATCAGTCATTTCTCTGATTCTTTATACCACTTTCATCACTTATGGCAAAACTATCTTGTAATGTACTTAACTCTTCAAGTGGCTATGATTCAACTCCCCAACCAGATATAAGTTCTGTAAGAATGGGCACCATATTTCATCCTTTTGGCAATCACCTCAGTGCCTTGATCATAAGAATTCAATAAATATATGCTAGTAATTGTGATGAGATCAAGAGGCAGGATCTTATTTATTCACACACTGACACCAGCAAATCCTTATCCTTAACACACTAATACTACTCCCCTTTATTGTCTTATCATGGAATCCATATTGAAACACAAGACACACATTATACATTTTCACTCATAAGACTAATTGATCCCTTACAAATAGTCTTAGTCTTACAGTTGACCTTTCTCAAGTCTTCAGCCCTATCCTTGCCCCATGTACATTCTGCAAGTGGATGATCTAGTTTTTTCTTTCACAAAAAAAGTAAAGCACACTGGGTGAACATTTCTCAAACTTTCTCTCTCCTGCCCCTCACCCACATACTTATTTATATTCCCATCTATTTTTCTCCTCCCCCATTCCAGCTTTCTTCTTGTGTGATGGTACAATGCTCTTCACTGGATTTCATTTTCTTCCAACTTCAGATGAATCTTGCTTCCTCACTTCTTCTTCCCTGTTACCACAGCCAATTCTCAGTATTTTAAGCCTTTCTCTATTGGTTCCTTTCTCTGAGCAAGTAAGCGTGATACAGTATCTCTCATTGATCAAAGAGTAAGAAGAGACTAGAGGAAGAAGAGAAGAACAAAGAAAAGAAAAACCATTCCTTGATGGATCCCCTCCAATAATTACTTTATATCTGTCCCACATTAATAGCCAGGCTTAGTTTGGGCATATATAGCCTTTATAATGACTTTCCCCAAAATTACAAAATGAATACAGTCTCAATGCAGAAGTCTTGGAAAATATATATCACAAGCTTTTTTAATGTTTAGATTTCTTAAACATAATTTTAATGGCAGAATATTTTATATGACTAAACCATAAATTACTTAACCAATGCCTTATAATTAAATATCCAAGTTCTCATTTTTTAACATTATCAACAATGTAGTGATGAGTATCTGAATGTGTCCATATATTTTTGTGCATGTCTCTGATAATTTCCTAGTAAAAAAAAAAAAATACAATTTCTTGGTAAGAGACCACATTTTGGAGGGTTTAAGTAGATTCATAGCTAACATGCCTTGAAAGAGTGCCTTAGAGCCTACACTTCTTTGCCTGATATTCACTCTTCACCCCACTGAATTCTGGCTTTCACTCCTATTACATTACTGAATCTATCTCTGAATTGTCCTCAATTTTCCAGTTTCTACATTGGTCTCATTAACCTCTTGAAAGCATTTGGCACCATTGATCCCTATCTATTTTCCATGAAATTCTTTGCTTATTTTGTTTCTATCACATCACTGTCTCTCCTCTCAATTCGCTTTTTTCCACATTGCTTGTGTTGCCCATTAAAGTTGCTATACTGTCCTTGACTTTCTTTTGAGTGTATTTGATCTTTCTGGGAAAATTCTATCAATGACATATTAAACTACCACCTAAAAACAGTTCATTGTAAAATCTCAACCTCCAGTTTAGAAACATCTCTACTTAGCACCAGGTCTCCAACCACCAACTGGGCATTACCTTCAAACTCAGTATTTCCAATAATGAAATTACCTTCCTCCAAAATTTATTCCTTGACCTCAATTTTATATCTCAGTTATGATGGCTCTTAAATCCTAAGCTAGACATTTTGGCATCATTTCCACTTATAATTATTCACCAAATACTACCCCTTTTCTTTTTAGACTTCTCCTTTCCTCTGATCTGTGCCTGTCATAAGCTGTGATATATTCATTATATAGCACTTTATACTTGGGACTATGATCAGTTTCTTTTTACATTTTTTCAATAATGGGTTATTTGTGGCCTTTGGGTCTATTACATGTTCCCACTGAGTTTGTGTCCCTAGTCCCACCTCAAAAATTCTTTTGGGGCTGGGGTATAAGGAGTCAACAGGGGGAGGCCAGCAGAGTTTATCAAACCCCAACAGACCAATATTTGGCTGTGTGAAGGGAGGGCTACAGGTCAGACTGTGAGGGGAAAATGGCCCCATCCTAAAGCCATTCAACTCAGTCTGTCCCAGATTCTGCCCAGACCTCAGCAGAGTGGAACCACCAGGAGCCGAGAGGGTGGGGCCACCTGGAGCCAATAACATTATATCTTTCTATGTCACTAAATATAAACATGTAAAACATATAATCTTAATGTAAGAATTATAATGGATTCCAACATTATATTCCCTCTCCAGGATCTCTTAAAATCTTTTTACTATAACTGTGTTGGGGTGATATGTATGACATTGTTACTCAAAAGAAGATAAAAGTTGTTTATCAGAACAAAAATCTTTTTGGTAAGAGGAAGGATATAAAATAATAAATAACTTATTTACACTCAATAAATGTTTGTTAAGTTGAATGAATGAATGAATGAATGATGGCATCACTGCTTCTCAGCAACATGCTGATGTAGAAGGTTTATCATTGGTTCCTACCTTCCTTTCTGCTATCCTTCCATTATTCCTTTCTCTCCCAGGTTACTCAGCCATTCATTCAAAAGAGAATGAAAGAGAAAAAAGGGATCTGATACAAACTTTCTGTGTGAGCCATATGAGACCTTTTCCAGGAAGGTCGGCATGTTGAGAGGTCAAAGGGGTTGCGCAATTTAACAGAAACCAAGGAATGACAAGTGAGGATAATTGGGGATTCATCCCAGGATGTTTGCGCCCATCTCATGCTGCCTGAGAATAGCAGAAGCAGAATTCTCATGATATATAATTAACTACAGTGATTGCTTTAGTAGCACATACAAAGTCTTTCTGGAACGGGGCAGCCATTGTTAATATAACAAGAATGGTTTGTACTACATCCATGTAACCTGGCAGCCCAGTGGACTGGAATGCACATACATGCATGAACAGTGATGATTTCGCTATACTAGTCAGTGTGGGCAGTAGATGCCATTGAATGAGTATATGTACTGTGTGGCTGAATGACTGAATTTGAATCAGCATCAAATTTTTTGTTACACTTAAACATTTCTCTGCAGAAACGATTTTGATGACTCAGAAGGCTATAGGCAGCTATAGGCAGCTGGTAACTGGAAGTTTCATGCATCACATCTTGTGAAGTTTTTGGCAAAACATCAAATCACCCAGGTGCTTCAGCCCCCACCTTAGCCCAGATTTGATACCCTATGACTTCTTGCTTTTCTCAAAACCAAAATCACCTTTGAAAGTGAAGATATTTCAGATGATGAGATTCAGGAAAATATGGCAGGGCAGCTGATGGCAATTGGAAGAACTGTGTGAGATCCCACAGTATCTACTTTGAGGGGACTGAGGCACCCTTGTCCTATCTTATATCTTCAATAAAAGTCTCTATTTTTCATATTACATGCCTGGATACCTTCTAAACAGACCTCATATACTAGAAATAACTATAAGGAAGTATCGCTTTTGATTTGAAATATATATTAGGGAGGTTGCAGTACTTAATATCCACTATGTAGAAACCATGTTCTCAGCTCATCCTCTGAGTTGCTGACTCAGTGACATGATTATACTATGTAAGCCAGTGGAAAGAAAGCCCATCTCTAATGTATCCAAAGATACATTTCCATTGTCCAAAATGATAGTGGCACATGGTTTTTTGGTCAATAAGCCATATATCTCAACCTCAGAAATTCTCTAGTATCCTTTATTCAACTATTTAAAGGAGAAAGGAGAATTTTTTCAGACATGAAAATTCTTTTTTATTTTCTTTAAGAAGATCTTATTTATTTACCTTTTTAGAGAGAGGGGAAGGGAGGAAGGAAAGGAGAGAAACATCAGTACATGTGAGATTCATGGCTGCCTCTCTTGCACACCCCCAACTGGAATGCGCCCTGACTGGGAATGGAACCAGAGACCTTTTGGTTTGAAGGCCAACGCTCAATCCACGGAGCTACACCAGCCAGGGCCACATACGAAAACTCCATGGATAATCTTGCATTAAGTCATTGAGATCCCTTTTTAAAGCTTTTCAAGTACTTAAGTGGATTTAAAAGAAAAGAGCAGGGCAGTTTGTATTTCAAAAAGTATATAACTCAGTTGGCTTAGTCCATGCTTTGTTTTCTTCCAAGCTCAAAGTGGCCCTCAGATCTATGAAAAGAATAATGTGCTCACAGCAATGCTGGTAGGCACAGCAGTGTCCCTTATTTTCAGGCAGCAGGATTCCTCATTCTACACAGCCAAGATACTGTCCTACATTGACACACTGGACTCTCCCCAGACATTGCTATATTTATGCAATAGAGTGTTTCATTGGTAAGGAAAGAAGAAATTTCAGGGTTGGATCAGAACAGCAAGAGACTGGTCTTTGAAGTGCTGTGACATTATTTCAAAAATTCCACATCTCAATCCAAGAACATTTTACACTGTAGACACTATAAATTTCACCCAACTTTTTTTAGTATCTGCTAAAATGTGTTTTCTTTAATTCCTGTGAAGACATTAGCATAAGAAATTGAAGTGTTCCTATCCTCCCAAATAGCAATGCTTCATTTCACTGGCATCTACACCTGCCGCTCTTGCTTTCTAAACCAGTAATATCTGATGAATGACATCACTGAAGTCTGTTTCTGTTATCCCAACCAATAAGATGTGGTATAAAGAAGAATACAATTCTGCTTCTCTTCCTTCTCTGCACTCCTGTCCAGAAACATGTCTTCCAAACACAGTACAGTGCAGTACTACATTAATTTACTGTGTCCATTGTGGGCAAGAAATTTATATTCTTGAAATCATTGCCAGGGCCTTTTGGGTATTTTGTGGGGGGTGGGTGATGGTGGTGGTAGTGAGAGTCTAAAGAGTAGTCAAGAATGACATAAAGATATCTCCTTGAAATCAAAGGTAAGTAATTAGACTTACCCCATTTGCCTGAAACAACTAAAAACAAACAAACAAAATACATTAAAGAAGTAGTTTTCAAGAGAATGGACACCAGAAAATTAAGTCCAGAAAGAAATGAAGTGTGCCTTACTTTTGGCCTGGCTTCCCAACTGAGGAGGATTCCCAGGCTGCAGCACAGGAAAGGAGAAGCCAGGTTGAGCCTACAGGTGTCCTTCAGTTGAGAACCTGGCAGTCTGAGTGTGCCACAGTAACTATCTTTCAAAGGGAAGAGTAACCAGGAAAGAGAAGGCTACAGACAGAGCTCTGAACACCTACCATGGGTGTCCCTGGAGTACAGAAGAATTATGCCCCATAATAGAATTCTGTCCCAAAATAACACAGTTGATGGAATTAATAGTAGACAAGGACACTGAAATAGTGATAGCTGTATGTCATATGTTGACAAAGTCAGAGAAAATATTGAACATGTAAAAACATGAAAATATATAAAAGACGTAAGTCTAACTTCTAGAAATGAAAACCACAATGCCTAAGATGAAAGATACATCATATAGGAATAACAGATCAGATGTTGCAGATGAAATGTTAATGAACTTTTTCAGACATGTAATTAGAAACTACCCAAGAAGCAATACAGAAAGAAAGAAAAAAAGACTGAGAAAAAACAGTGAACAAATTTTCCATGAGTTGTGGAACATTTTCAAAAGAGAAAGGGCAGATAAAATATTTAAAGATATACTGACCAAATTTTCCCAAATTAGATGAAATCTATAAGCTTTCAAATCCTAGAATCTCAACAAACCCCAAGCATAATACATATGAAGAAAACTACACCAAGGAACATTGCAGTTTAGCTGCTTAAAGCAGTCATTTAAAAAAAAAAAATTGGAAGGATTTGATATCCCAAATATATAAAGAACTTATGAGACTCAACATCAGGGAGACAGACAGCCCAATTAAAAAATGGGCAAAGGACCTGAACAGACAACTCACTGAGGAAGACATACAAAGGGCCCAAAGGCATATGAAAGAATGCTCAACATCACCAGCCATCAGAGAGATGCAAATTAAAACCACAATAAGATACCACCTCACACCTGTCAGAATGGAAA